>PVKC010016935.1:0-20429 GCA_004027635.1 Crocidura indochinensis
AGAAAGAAAGAAAAAGAAACAAAGTGACCCACAGGCATTATTTAAAAATTCACCCTACTTATTGAATATGCTCAGGCATTAGGGGTTAGGGGGACAAGCATATCTGTATAATCACACAGTTGAGTGGAGAATAAATTCTATATGTTGGATTTTATTTTCTATATGTTAACTAACTACCCAGGTTTGCCTGAACTAAAGGAGCTTGTGGGATGCCGTGCTTTAAATGTCAAAAGTGGAACAGAAATAGGCAAACTGGCTGCATTGTTCAATGCATTGCTGATCAGTGGATTATAGCTCTAAATAAGTATCTACACCCTACATTCAGGTCTGGTGTGCTTGTGAATGTCTCATAGGGCTCCTCTAAACTCATAGAACCAATAGTAAAAAAAAAAAGAGATGTGGGAAGTATTAGGGAAGCACAGATCCTTACATTAAGCTTACTTTTAGTCCTTCAATAGTAGCTGGAGGATTAGAGAGAGAGAGGACAATGTAAAATGCTTTACGTTGAGGGTCAGGGGAACAATGGCAGGGGAAAAGTTGCACTGGTGCATTTATGACTGAAGCCAATTATGAACATAGTTGTAACCATGGTGCTTAAATAAAGAAATTATCGTTTTTAAAAAGTGAATATTATTTGTGAGTGCCTATTTAATAAACAGTGCAAATTTGACAGGTAAATAAATAAAATAAATAAAATAAAATAATAAATGTTTGACCTGCATGTGGTCTACCTGGGTTCATTATCACTGGTTCCCTAACCATTACTACAAGTGATCCCGAAAGCAGAAAAATAAGTTCTGTGTACTGCTGAGTGTGGCACTCAAATCAATACAAAAAGAAAAATGTAACTCAGTACCCAGCTTAACCTTACTTAAAAACAAGCCTGACAATAGATGGTATCTGGATTGTGTTGTTTAATATAATCTTTCCAGTAACCAGAGTAATAGTACAGCAATAGTATTGCCTTGCATCGCCTGACTTGGGTTGAATTCCTCAGCACCCCATATTGTCCCCAGAGCACTGCAGGAGCCATTCCTGAACACAGAACCAGGAGTAACCCCTGAGCATGGCTAGGTGTAATCCCCAAACGTGCATGTGTATAATTTTTAAAACTTAGTGTCTTTCCAGATTCTAAATCTTTGTGTTGTTGTTGTTGTTGTTAGTATTGTTTCCTCTAAGACCCACCATTTTTTTACACTTTGATTTTTGGGCCACACCTGGCAATAAATGCTCAGGGGTTACTCCTGTCTCTGCATTTGGAAATCATTCCTAAAGTGCTCAGAGGACCATTTGGAATGCTGTGGACTGAAGCTTTGTCAGTTGCATACAAGGCAAGCATCCTATCAACTGTACTATCCCTCCAGCCCCTCTAAGATCCACCTGCAAACCTCTGACTCTCCTGCAGAACATCCAAATTAGGAAAAGCAGATTCAAGGGAAGATAAACTTCAAGCATCTCTCTTTTTCAGTCAGTGTTCTTTGTTTATTAGAGGACAAGGATAAGAGTGCAAAATTTTAGAATCACATCTTCTTTAACTTCACAAGATTTTTTTATCATTAAAAAATGAATAGATAAAAAATAGCCCAGCCCAGAAATCTAACTTTTATATAAATAATCAAACCTTGTTTATCAAACACTTGATTTGTGTGATCAAGGTTTGTTGTCTCATTTCTACCCACTTATGTGTCTGGTGAGAGTGTTAGAAGGTTTTGAACAATGCTTATGGTGTTTAATACAGTTAAGAAATTTTCCACAAATGTTAAGTGCTATTACTTCTTGGGTTGCCCCCATTTGCATTAATATTATGTCTATCCTCTGCATTCTAATGGGGAATAGATTTCTGGAGCATTTAGAAGCTTCTTGGAAACAAAGAAATACCAGCACAGTGAGATTTCATTTTCTTCTTTGCTTTCAGACAATTTGAAAAATCTTCTGAGAGAACTTTAAGAGAAAGACCTGAAAAACAATCACTCATAAGACTAAAGACCCACTATAATGTATGTTCTAAATCCATTCTACATTCTAAATCCACATACTACAACTATCTGGTATTTCCAAATGGATTCCAAATAATAAAAACATATAATAATGGGTGTTTTCAGAATACCCAGTCTGATGCTGGGGTCACGCCTGCTGTAAGTCTCGTTCTTCTCACAAATATCGTGGGTTGTTGTTTTATGTATTTCCATAGCTGTTGGTTGGCTTCTAATTGTACTTGAAGTCCAGATGTCTTGAAAATGACATCACGTATAATTTGTAGATTGTGGAGCAAGTTCTTAATAAGAAAGAAAATTAGAAAACCTTCATCACATGGGTTTCACAAATATAGCTTCTGGTCAGAGGAAATAAGCGCATGTCTCTTGCCCAAGATAAATAACATGTAACAAGAATGAAGCATCTTGGGATGATTTGTTCTATCCCCTGAAGACAATAAGGAGGAGGAAGCGTATAGCAAAGAAAAAGCAAATCATATACAATGGCCCAAAGACTTTGGTTTGGACCACACACATTCTGAGGAGTTATTTTTGGTGCTGATATTCTGCCTTCAACTATCCCTTTATTCATTTAAATTAAAGAAACCCATTACATCTGCTAGGGTTTTTCATCTCTGATGCCAAAGCACAAGAAAGTCAACTTCATATAGGTTTGGAGGGATAGCAAGCAGGGAGAAAAATGTGGGGTGGTGGGATGTGATTGGGTTGGGAGTGATGAACAATTGGAATCTAATAAAATGATTTGAAATATAGCTTTCCAAAAAAGAATGTTCTCCTACAAACCTATAGTTGTAGGTTATACTTTATGTCTTACATGCTAATAATTGTAAAATCTATTGCTACCCCCTTTGAGTGCTTTTTAATAAAAGACTATTAAAATGGAATAAAAGCTTAATAAGTAGATTAGTTAGAACAATAGTCCTCATGAGAGTGTTTTGATTTTGAGTCTTATTGTCGCAGATAACCCTAAATGCAATCAGGTTTAGCTCACTGCATGTGTGAAAGAAAGGTATTGCCCTCAGAGATTTTGCCACCAGATGACATTAGTTTTTAAGTATCTCTTTCTACATTTAAATGAGTCTTTCCTCTGGGCACCAGCAACAAAACCTTTGTTAAGAATCACGGAGAAACAGAGTCTTGAATCAATGCTCAGTGGAAAATTATTTTCGCAAATTTCGTTTTAGATGTTTCACATCAAAAAGATGGATGGCGGTGCATTGGAGAGGGAGAGCTTTGTGATTCTTCTCCATCCTCTTTGTAATTTTAAGGATCAAAACTCCCAAGGTGGCCAGAGATAAGGACAAAGAGAGCAGTGCAATTTTACTAAACACATACACATTAGAAAGGGCAAAGTGACCCAGTGACAGCCGTGGTGACAGCCGTTACTGGTCCTCTTTGTTGTATTTCATTAATCCCTTGGCCAAGAATTATCATCTTCTCTCCCATCTGAACTTCCTAATTTTCTCTTTGTACTGAAGGACCTGTATGAGGCACAAAACCGCTCCCATTCTCATGACCCCAGTACAACACACTTGCCAGTCAAACTGTGAGAATTGTCATTATAAAGGCATCAGTTGTTAAGCCATGGTCTGCTGTGGGTGGACAGATTTGCTAAGGATCTCAATCTGTGAAACATGTACTACATCACCCCTTATATCTAGATACCCCTTGCCAAATACAGATCTTTTGATCATCTCTTGGTACTTGCACCTTCATAGGGAAGCCATCTTCCAATTCCCAACTTTCTTTTGATATTTGGGTTTTGGGCAACACCCGGTGACGCTCAGGGGTTACTCCTGGCTATTCGCTCAGAAGTCGCTCCTGGCAGGCACGGGGGACCATATGGGGAACCGGGGGATTGAACCACGGTCCGTCCTAGGTTAGCGCAGGCAACTTATCTCCAGCGCCACCGCCAGGCCCCCTGAAATTATATTTTAAATGTTCCTGCGTTCATTGTCTCTAAGCTTCTGATCCTATTCTCAACTGTCAATCATGTTAAAGTAGTCACCCCTCTGCCATGTTTGACCATCCTTCTTCACTATGTATCCATTCAAGTTCCTCTAGTCCTTCTTTGCCACTCAAATCATTGCATTTACTTTGAAGTTTAGTCTCTCTTTGGACAAGCATCTAGGAAACCTAGTACTGTGCTAAACATGAATTTCATTGCTTTCTTTCTGGAAACATTTTAAATAATTCTCATGCTGATCATAGCATAGATAGCATCCATGTGAAATTCCTAATATGACTTCGTGTGAGAAATCACACACATGAGCCCTACCCCACAGCTCTAGTGACTGACAGGCATTTGCTTTGTGAAGATAATGTGAATTAAAATGAAGTTTACTGGAAGACTTTTATGGCTTTCTAATAGCTCTGAAAAAAAATTGGAGAAGCATTTGAGAGTCCATCAGTGAAGAGTAAGCTCAGATTATTAGGCCTGGTCATAAAATTGATTAGGAACCAGTCACTCAAACTATTACTTTATGAAGAAAGAATTTCTTCTGCTTTGAAAATATTTTCAAGGCCAGCTAAATCAGAGCCATCTTAAGAGCTTTCTAGAGCTATATGACTTGAGTTTCATGCCAAGGCTCCTCAATGACCTGGCATTGACCCAGCTGGTATACACATAAACACAGCCTCTCTCTGCTTATAATAAAGATCATGAAGTCCTGAGGTATAAACATTTAAATTCTCACAGTAGTTATTCTTTATTGGGCTCTCTCTATCTTCGTGCAGCATGCTGAGATAAATATCTTTTCATACACTCCATCATTTAAATCTGTAAAAAAAAAAGATACTGTGAAAAAATGCCTGCACTTCTGTATTGAAGCAATATATTCATTTTTCAAAAATCTCATGGTACAGAAAAATAAGAATAAAAAACAATGAAATGAGAAAGAGATGACTGACAGAAAATTAAAATGAGACTGACCATTTGCAGCTTCTACTACTTGGAGAAGCAATGCAGTCAAACAGTGGCAATGCTAAACATAAAAATAACTGACATTAAGTTTATTATTCACTTTTGTGCAAGCCTGTATGTTTGTATGTGTGCATAGCTTTAATTAAAACTTAAAGGTGGGGCCGGTGAGGTGGCGCTAGAGGTAAGGTGTCTACCTTGCAAGTGCTAGCCAAGGAAGGACCTCAGTTCAATCCTCTGGCCTCCCATATGGTCCCCCCAAGCCAGGGGAGATTTCTGAGCACTTAGCCAGGAGTAACCCCTGAGCATCAAATGGGTGTGGTCAAAAAAATCAAAAACAAAAACAAAAACAAAAAACTTAAAGGCAAATTGTTTAGACTACATGAAAGCATGCTGACCTCTGGAGATGAGAATAAAATATATCAACATTAAACAGAACCATTTGAACAATCTTTTCAAGATAGAATATGACCACAGTGAACTAAAATTAAAGTGACAGTATATGAAACTCAGGGGGTCCTTCCTAATACATGTATACAATGCACAGTACACAATGTGTGTACACAATACCCAAAAAGTGTAGTCACACAAATACACTTTTATATCTCTGTTCTCACACCTCACACAAAATATTAAGGTGCTGAGAACAACTGTGTATCAGTCAATGGAATTCTACATTGTGCTGACATTATTCTTCCTATAGCCAATAGTCCATCAGCTTACATACATGGAGAAGCATACACTTTTCCAGTATCAGCACAGCATTTAAACAAAGACATTTTAATCTGCGGATACAGGTATTCTCTGAAAGGTACCACTTCATTAACACTGCCTCTTTCATTAGTCAAAATAGGTTATTGTAATGTTGGAATCAATTATGGCAGCTTTAAGCACTTTTACTTGACCTCCACGCAGAACACATGTATTCTTTAGAACTCAAGAGGGGCGCTGGTCTCATATTTGCCAACCGGGGATGCTGTCTAAGACAAGAATTGTGTCTGCGGTGTACTCTGACATCTGTTCCTTCCACTGAGCTGTTTTGTGCACATTCTTTAAACACTGTGTTTCAGGTATCCTAGATTGCTGGCAAGTGTAGAATGTGAAGGCCTTGGGGCTAGTGAAAAGGAAGTTTGCAGAGGCATTAGAAGATAATATTCATTCATTGAAAAGAAAATTCAAATCATCGTTCAAATACTGGCTTTCTAAGGTGGTGGTGTCAGAAAAGGGGTAAAAATGAGAGACCCCAATTGAAGCTGCATCTTCTATTAAATTTGAACCCTAGAGACACCTTCCTGCAAATACTTTTTTTTTTGTCAGCGTAAAACAATTCATATTATATCCACCCTTCCACTGACCTGTCTCTTGGAACCCTGCAGGCACTTGACAACTGATGAATAAAATAATATTGTGTACTCTTGAGGCTACTGCCTCCCCTTTCGTGTCTATAAAAGCTCTCATTTTTCCCCCGACATATGGGAGAGGCTACAACACGTAGAGAGGTTGTATAGAATAAGCGAGATGGTGTACTGGGTCTACACCCCAGGGGCATCAATGACATTGTAGCCACAGAGCAAAGTTAGAATGTTCCATAATGATGTCGTTAGACTCCCGAGAAAGCGAACTTATTGCTGACTCGAATGTCTCTATTACATTGTCTTTAGAAAGGGAATCAACTCCAGGGTATGTAGCGGCTGTGCGACAGTATTGACATCAAATATCTGCAACTACTCACTTGCTGTAAACATCTCTGTTTGGGGATTAGTCTACTCTATTTCCCCTTTCACTGAAGACGAATGAATTTCCAGAATCCTGTGGGTCAGGATCATCTGGGTTTCTAAGATGATTATTCACTTTGCACCATCATTTTTGTTTGACCTTGGCACTTGTGAGCATTTAATCTTTTGGTCATCAACTTAGATTTGGTGTATCTCAAAATATTTGTCCTGATAATTCACCGAATATTGCCTTCCTCCCATTCAAAACCTTTCCCCGTGGAGGCAGATATCCCAAAACAAGTGGTCCTATAGTATTTTCATGGCTGGCAGCATTGATGTAAGGGCAAAGATAATAAGAAGAAGAAAGAATGGGGGATACCAGGATTCTCTAGCTGATAAGCTTTGTGACCCAGGGCAAGTTCTGTTCGTGTGTCTCAATTTCCTTTGACTTCAAGTGGGGAAATCTATGAACCTTACTCATGTGATGGTGGCAGGTGAAATGAGCATAAAAACCAAGGATAAAAGATGAGACAGTAGCATTGATGTTTTCAGAGGTGCAGGAGCAACTATATCTGGACTTTTATCAGCTAAACTTTGGTTAACAGGAATGTGATCGTACTAAACCCAGCATTTAGATTATGTTAATGTGCTAGCCGGTCACATTGTCAGCCCTGTAGCTATATATAAATATAAATATATATCCCTATCAAAACATTTAAATCTTGATGTTGTTGGGCTCTGTTCAAACCCTAAACCCAGACAACTCCCAATTTGCATCCCTTCTATTTGCATTCTTTTTTTTTGCTGTCTCTCAAAACCAATGCAAGACAGTACAACCTAGGACACCCTTCTGTCAAATTGATGTGCTGTCCAGTGAATGGTTTTAGGAGAAAAAGAAGGATATCACCCAGTCATATATAATTTAAAATATCAAATAAGCCCAATGCCAATAGGATATAATGAGATTTTCTTTAAAAAAAAATAAAAGCAAGCAATGTTAAAGTCTAACAAGATTGGCATGGTTTATTAATGGCCTCTGCTTCTTTTGAATCAGGGAAATGAAGCCCATTGCTTTCTGTTGTTTGGTATGACATACAGAGGCTTTTGCACACAAACTGGTATTTAAATAAATCCATGGATGTAGAATTCAACATTTTATAGCCAACAGAGACTTTCAAGAGGAGAAAAAAATAAAATCTATGTTCAGAGCAGCAATGGTTCCTATCTCTCCATTAGCAGTGCCTAGCTTTCTAAATTCCACATTTCTATCCATAGCACTTTGCCCACTATCTGTTTTATCTGGTCCTTGGAGAACCAGCCTCAGGCATTCAACTATGGGGTATTGCTATGAATGCATCAGCTACATTTAAACATGTCACCTCTGGGGCCATACATATGAAGATAATATTTATTCACAGACCCTTAGGATGTTTTCTTGACAACACAGTTTAATAACTTTATGAGAGGCAATTTGGTTTCCCATGTGTACTAGTAAAGAGAGTAAGAATTTCAGCTCTGTTGCTTAGAATTCGGGGACTTGGTATCTGAGAGGAATATACATCCATTGTTCTTATGTGGAAAACAATATACCTAACTTGAAGGGAGTGAAAGAAATCTGACACATATTTAGTATATAGTAAACTGAGATGACTGTAGGTTAGAGAGTCACAGTCTCACATAGTGAGAACAAGACAATTGTTGATAATATCCAGACAATACTTTTATAAGAAAAATGCTCTTTTCTTTGTTTTTTTTCTTTCACCTATAGCTGTACACATTTTAGATAACTGATCTAATATAAACATGTCAAAGAGCAATCTGATTTTTTAAATCCTTTGTAATATTTACTGTCCCCCATAAATCTTGACTACACCTTGGTCTGCACAATGTAACTTTTCAAGCTACTTCAAGGAGTCAGTTTAAAAAATAATAATGCAAACAAATACCTAATCCCTGTATAATTGAAAAACTCACTTACATGTATATACATGTTTATTCAATACAGTTTATTTTCCAAAATTGTGATTCTCATAAGTGACACCATTTTAAGTGACAGGTCTATGTAACTCCACCCCGTGGTACAGGTATAACTACCTGAAGACCTGCTCATTTATGGAAGGAGTCTTAGGTGGATATGACCTGTAACCTTACCTGCAAGACCCCGCCCATTTCCTGGGAGGGGTATTGGAAAGGGTATATAAGGCTTTGACCAGAGAATATTGGCCCTTTTTGCCCCTTTCTAAAAGCATGGAAAAGTATGAGGAAAAGACATGGCCCTATAAGTTAAGACACAGGGCAAGCTAAGGACAGCATTCTTAAATGGTTGAGATTGACCACACGTATTGTGGATAGGATATGAATAAAGTTGATGCTTCCTTCCTGAAGTCTGCCTGTGAGTGAGTTCAATACCTGTCGCTTTCCAGGACCACAGACCCGCCAGTTAATGGGGGATGAAGCCATGTAGTTGGGGCCTAAAAATAAAGGCCTCCATCCATCTCCATCCAGCACCATCATTAATTATTTAATTCTTCAGGTCTATTATGACTTTGTTTATATGTTTCAACATTCCTGTCTTTAATTCAATCTTCAGTCTATGCGTTTTAATTCAGACTTTTCCTTTAAATTTCAACACCTTTATTTTATCAAAAGACCCACATTTACCAAAACCTTTATTTTTTACTTTTCTCAGCAATTTACCCATAAATCCACTTTAAAAACTATTAATGAAACAAAATATCTAGTTTATTTATTAATATTAGGCCTAAATAAAGAAGAAAAGCTCTTATGACTCCTAATCCTTTTTATTGTGCTTTAACAAGTGAACTTGAGAATGTGTACAAAGCAATACAACAAGTATAATACTTTGCAGTCACACACTGTATGTGTGCATTTTATGTGTGCCCAGAAGCAGAATAATTGTGGTGGAGACGTTAAGGAAAATTTGTTGGGGAAAAATGTTAAAAGATTTTGTTTCAGTTCTGGGGTGGCAGTTCTCTGCAAAGTGATTTCTCTCGGCAACTTTATTCTGCATTCATGTGCCATAAATAATATGCATTCAGCAATGTGCTATATCTTTGCTGGATTACTAGTTTAGGAATTAAACATATTTTCTTTCATTTCTGAAGGAATGCCCTTGAAAAGTTGAGATTATACTAGACCTTTATTGTGAATCTAATGATTTCTGTCACTAAGAAAAAGTCAAACTAATTAAACGGTGTAAGAACAGAGCACCTGGAAATGACCTCTTTGAGTCAGCTAGTGTCTGTAAGTAATCTTTCAACTAAATGTATGCATGTTATACAATAAGGGCATGAGGCAGTCTGTGGCCTTTCCCCCTACACCCTATTTACACTCTCCTGTCTGCCTCTCAGCATGTGAAGGGCAAAGGAATGTCATGAAATTCCACATTGAGTTCTGAGTGTAAGCACTCTCAACACTGACAATATTCCTATGTTTCCAGTAGCATAAGAGTATGATAGATAGACCAGAAATGATTTTCTAAGTAGAATTTATTTTAATTCTAATTTAGTTGTTAGTAAGAAATTTTTTACAAGGCAATTCTTTCCAACAAATACTTGCTTTCACTTTGACAATGTCATTGAGGCTGTCATTTGTTAAATCACCTAGGTCTTTATGAAGATTAGCAAGAACATATTTCTTATGACATAGTACTGAAACAGAGTAAAAATATGTCATTCCCCTAGAGTCATTTAATTATCTCCTTTTTTTGCAGAAATTATTGTCACTGATGTTTGGTGATATTTTTTTTTCCTGTTACTTCTATTGGTTGACACACAATTCAGAGTTAAAATTTGGCTCCCTTCCACTTAGATGAATAGATATTTTTGGCAGGTCATCAATGTTAACCCCACAAAGTTTTCGTATCTTTAGAACTTTTATTCACCATACATAGGCATTATTATTTCCTTTTAATTTGTTTTCAACCCCAACATTTTTGGGGGCCATCCCCAATGATGCTCAGGGGTTACTCCTGGCTATGCACTCAGAAATTGATCCTGGCTTGGGGGACCATATAGGGTACCAGGAATTGAACCCAGTCTATTCTGGGTCAATCTCGTGTGCAAGGCAAACACCCCAGAGCTGTGCCATTGCTCCGGCCCTCAGCCCCAACATTTTAACAATATTTACAGAATAGAGTTGGCAATATCATAGATTTCAAGATGAATTTGAATACAAATAAACAAAAATGTTGATTTCTCTCATCAAACTTAATAAATTCATATCACTACAATGTTTTTTAAAATAAAAAGAAACCTGAAAATAGTTTAAATATTCACAAACAGGCAAATGATTCAATATATTGAAGTGTAAATGTTATAAAATAATTTCTCGGGACTCAGGAGATAGCATGGAGGTAAGGCATTTGCCTTTCATGCAAAAGGTCATCGGTTCGAATCCCGGTGCCCCATATGGTACCCGATGTCTGCCAGGAGCAATTTCTGAGCATGGAGCCAGGAGTAACCCCTGAGCACTGCCGGGTGTGACCCAAACTCCAAAAATAAATAAATAAATAAATAAATAAATAAATAAATAAATAAATAAATAATTTCTCACTGGCAAACTCATATGCAAGACAGTATTTTATAATATTTAGTGATATTTATAATACATTTTAAAATTTGAAGTGGCAAGGAACAAAGAACAGTTTTTATTTTATTTGTTTTTTGTCTTTGGTCCACACCTGGCAGTGTCAGAGGTTACTCCTGGCTTTGTACTTAGGAATCACTCCTAGTGGGCTCAGGGAACCATATTTTCATATGCTAGGGATAGAACCTGGGTCAGTTGGGTGCAAGGTAAGAACCCTTTCCACTGTACTATTCCTCTGACCCAGAAGAATTTCAATGTCGCACCCATGGGCACATGGTACCCATGGACATGAAAGATTCAAAATATGTGAAATGAGAAAGATTCTCACCAAACAGCATTATAGATAAAATTTCTGTTTTCAGGGACTTGGGAGATAGCATGGAGGTAAGGCATTTGCCTTTCATGCAAAAGGTCATCGGTTCGAATCCCGGTGCCCATATGGTCCCCTGTGCCTGCCAGGAGCAATTTCTGAGCATGGAGCCAGGAGTAACCCCTGAGCACTGCCGGGTGTGACCCCAAAACAAAAAACAAACAAAAAAAATTTCTGTTTTCAATTTTTGCATTTTTCTGAGTCTCTATCATGCGTCTGTTATTGTAATCAGAAAAAAAATGTGTTTTTAAAAAGTCAGCTTAAAAACTTTTATGGCTAACCATCAGTAGTTAAGTCTAACCTCTCAAAATAAGCCATTAAAAAACAGTTTCTATTTCATCAATGCAGGGCATAGTTTTGTTTCGATGGCCACAGTATTGTCTTTGGAGATTAGCAAAAGTAGCTAATAAGCATATTCTACAATGAGAGCCTTTGTTTTCTTTCCCCAGTGTTCCAAAGCCATCTGTATTTTGTTACAGCCTTTGACAGTTGAAGTCCACTTATTTATTAGTCTCTGGCATCCCCACCCAGACCACTAATCAGTCTGCATCTCATTTGAGGGAGAAAGCAATTCATATTTCAAACTGTCCTTAAATATTTGGGGTGTAAGTGAGTGAGCGTAAAAAAGATCTTTGCTGCCTACCAGACTAGAATAACACCAGACAAGACACCAACTCTCACAGCCTATTTTCCTGGCTGACTTAATATAATTGCTTCAAATCTGTATTTCTTTTACCTATCTAGCTTCCGCCTAAATGTTGAATATTGTATTTTCTCTCAAAGAATGTCAATAAAGATTTTTTTCAATTACTGTTGCAGGAAATGTTTCCCTTTAGGAAAGCTGGAATTTAATAACTTTCCTTCAGCAAAGTTGACAATTGCTTTATTCTCGCCATGATGATTGTAGTCAATCAGTAGCCAGTTGGAAGCCACGCTGAACATAAAGTGATTAAAAGAAAACTCAACACAAATATATCCTCTTGAAAATCTAATTACATTATGAAGCTCTAAGCATGAGTTATGAGGGAGCTGTGGCTGGCTGGCTTTTGATGAAGTACCTATAATTTCATATCAGCTGCCACAGGACTATTTCCTATAGCCTTTCTAAATTTTCTCTAACTTTGGAATATGATTTACCCTGTTATCATCTACTTATGCAGTCTTCCAGATCTACCTAGGAAAATATATTATTAATAATATGTTAAACTGTATTGCTATAAGATACTTATTTTTTTCCACATCCGTATCATAAAATTCAGTTGATAAAAAGAAAATAAGTAATTCATTAGATTTCAAAGTTCTGGCTGTTGAGATAAAAGCATTTTCTCAATTCAGGAAGCGTGGTATGAATTCATATGTTATCAGCAAGTACTTTAGATATACTCCTTTGGAAAATATGCACATTATATATTTTTCTGTTTAGATTAGGAGTAATTAGACCTATTTAAAGGGATTCATGTTCATAATTGATTTCAATATTTTATATTCATAATTCAACTCTTGACCAATTTTCTCCATTTGTACTGAATGCAAGTCTTTATTTTAGAAATGTAATTTAATAGGAATACCTGAGAGACTTAATTTGCTAGGCTATGTTTCCTAAAAATATGTTATTAGAGTTAAAAGTGCTTGCCTTGGGACTGGAGAGATAGCACAGTGGTAGGTTGCTTGCCTTGCACGCTGCCTGGCACAGGACTGACAGTGGTTCGATTCCCGGCATCCCATATGGTCCCCAGAGCCTGCCAAGAGTGATTTCTGAACATAGAGCCAGGTGTAGCCCCTAAGCACAGCCAAGTGTGGCCCAAAAAACAAAACAAAACAAACAAACAAAAAAACCCAAAAAAAACAGTACTTGCCTTGCATGTTGCTGACTGCAGTTTATAGTCCACTGCACCACATATGGTTCTCGAGCCAGGAGTAAGCTCTGAGCACCCTTGGATATAACCCCTCCCCTAAAAAAGAAGAAAGGGCTAGAGAGATAGTACAGTGAGTAAAATCAACCCCACATCTATCCCCATCACTTTATATGGTCCTCCAAGCACTAACAGAGGTGATACCTGAGGACAGACACAAAAAGTAAACCCTGACTCATCTAGATACACAACTCTCCACACCCCAAGAATAAAGGGACACCTTTGACGGTAAAGCAATTTAGCTTATTATTACTCAGAACCATTATTCTGCAGAGATGTTTGATGAAATCGATGAGTATTTAAGTTGTATTCTGTTTCCACATACAGCAAAAGGAGAGTCAACCTTTTTCACAGTGATCAACTGAGATAGGCTGGACTTGTTCTGCAAGTAATAACATTTAGGACCTGAGCTTCACTGTAGCAGCACCTCTATTTTGAAATTAGAAGAGAATAGTCTTAATTTTTAAGTGAACACGTGTTTGTTTTTTAATTTTTGAGGGGCCTTACCCAGCACTGCTTGAGGGCTCATGCAGTTCCAGTGACTCAGCTCAGAACTCCCATATGCAAATGCTTATTCTAATGCATGGAATCACATTCTGGCCCCATAAATGCAATTTTTTCTTATAAAGGTCTGCTTTTGTATTACCTTGTCATTCTTCAAGGCACAGACATTGAAGAAAGAATTCTCCAAGATTCATTGGAATTTTCTTCATAATGCCCTATAGGCTTTGAAGCTTGGCTTTTATATTTTATACTGACCGCTTTATTATTCTTTCTGGTGTTGGACCCATGTTACGTTGACCACAGCGCTGTATGCTGGGACTAATGATAAGAATATGATCCCTGCATTTATATGGCTTAAAAATTTATACATGAAATAATTAGGCATAGTGACTTTAGGCAAAAATATATATTAACTCTAACTTAATATGTATTTAATAAATAAAAATCCCTGACAAAATAATAGCATGAAAAAAATCTAAAGTGTAACAGGAATTCACCAAAGAGTGAGAGAGGAGATCTGTAGGCAGAGGATTCACACAGATGGGGGGGGGGGGGAGATAATAAAAAACAGGTTATTTAAAACATGGGCCACATGGTTCCCAGGATATTCTGAGTGAAAAATCAGGCTATTGGGGGGCCCATTTCATGAGTCTAGGAGGCCAGTCAGTGGACAAGAATGCCATAGACAAGAGCAAGGTTAGAGGGGAGACACAGTTGGTAAAAGATTGAGAAATTCTATTATAAATCACCAAGTGCCACGCACAAGGGTAGAAAAATAGAAATAAAATTGGAAACATGGGGTGGAGGATCACTTGATCCAGTGTTGGAGTTGTTCCCAAGTTATGGTTCAATGTTTCATTAAAAACAGTGCATGTGTATTTCTCAAAAAGATAGAGGGAAATCCTCAATGTGGAAAGACCATAGTGTGAAAAGCAAGTCCTTACAAGGGCCAGTTATGCAGCTACAGGTACTTGTAACCCCAAGAATATGTTGGCGCAGATGGTCAGGAGAGTGAATAGGAGCCATGTTTGAAAGCTACACATGCTCGGCTTCAGATCAAGGATTGACTCTAATAGACATCTTTGTCCTGAAATCCAGTGCCTTGTTTTGCTTGTTCTCCAGTCTGGAGCTAGTCTTATGAGTCTTTTACAGGCACTTTTGATAATCTGTCTCCTCACTCACTGCATGACATGTTTTAGGTGCTTAGTACAAGTAAAGGAGTAAACATCAATTGATTCTAGGTTGCAAACTGACTTTGAATGCTGTTATTGTATTTGTGCCGCTAGAAAACAGTTTCACTGAAATCATAGGAGAGAGAAGTGTGATTGAAGGTGCTAACTATGTAATGCTATTTTCTTTTACAAATTACTGTTCTATTTTTACATTTTAAAACAGTAGCATTTAACATAGAAACCAGAGTGTTTATAGATATTTTTAAGTTGTTGGGTAAGCACCCTAAGCCCTTAGCTCTCCTGTCAGTATTGTTTGAGCTATCTTAGAAGGTTTCCTGCATTTACATACTTATGCACAAAGACTTTTTTCTTTTATTCTTCTTTTCTAATAAGTTGATTATGTTCTACATATAGTTGTGCGATTTACTTTTCCCTAATAGCCTATCATAGATATATTTCCATTTTGATAATACATTCTAATTCAGTATAACAGCTTCAACTTTTCTTATATGGGTGCACAGTAATCTTATCACTGACCCTACTGATGGGCACTTGAGCTTTATCTATTTCATTAATTGTCTTAAACAATGATAAAGGTTACATCTTTGTATGTTTATTACATTTTCATAGGACAACTACGTATAAATTAAACTTACTGAATCCAAGGATATATTTGTACATATCTGTATATTTTCACATATCTGATATAATATATTTACATGTCTCAATTACAAACCAATATATGGACTAATTATAAAGCAAGATCTATACATTGGTTTTGTACATTATATATATGCATTTATATAATAGAATTCATGCAGCATGCTTTTATATCATCAGATTGTTCTCCAAAATATTTATTCTATTTTATTATTCTATTTATTATTAGGAGTATCAGTTTTTCCATTTCTTTATCAAGATAAGAAAGACAAAGGAAACATACTGAAATCTGTTCAGTATTTTCAAATTATCTATTTTATCCTATAGTTAGGAGATTTTCTAGCTTTTGCTTCCAAAATAGTTATTCACTCTCTAAATCTATCTTTTCTGCCATCCAAGTAGCCAAACCTGTTAGAATGTTAGAAGTAGGTTAGTGTGTGTGTTTATTGTGTTTGTTATTTGTGTCTTTCTTTTGTTTTCTCTTTCTTGCTCTTTTACATACAAGGGGAGGCTTTATTTTATTGACTCCTGTGGTTTTAAATGAAATATATATATTTTTTCACATCTCTGCAGTTAATAACTAATAATAGCTTTTAAAAAATTTCTCTTGCATTCTAGAAAACTCCTTAAACAAGATCTGTGGAATTGGAATAATATTAGCACAGTATCCTATTATATAAATGCATGTACATAATATACAAAAACCAATATATAGCAACAACTCTACTAATTTCTTTTATAGCAATTTTTATAATCTGTGTTGATTGAATGTATTTGCCTGAATATTTATTGCTGAGTCTTCCAACAGTTCTGTGATAGCTAGGACTCTTTTTTTCTCCAAAAACTGAGTACCTAGAGGAGAATATTCAAGCAGTAAATATAGCCTAGACTGATACTTTTTTCTATGACTTTGTTTGAGCTACTTGCTGGGGATAAATGTTTCTATGAAAACATTGCAAAGAACAAATCTTCTTTAGCCATTAGGAAAATCATCAGCACCAGCTAGTTCATCTTTTGTATTCAAAATTGAGGAGAAAGACCCTGACTTCATTTTGTTTTCATGAGAAGCATGAAATGTGTGCACAGCCTCTTCTGGTGAGGTCTTTAACATTGAGTCTTCTGCTTCATGGCTTCATGAAACTAATGGCCTCAGGGCCACACGTCCCAGTTGGTTTATTGTCTTTCTAAATGATGTGGCCTGAGTCTTGATTCTCTTGTATGTAAATAGTAAAGTAGCTTTTGCCTCAATATTGGCACTAATGAAGATATTTTTGTCATGTTGCAGATTCCCAGATTGTACCCCATTCCCTTCAGTTGCAGAAATATGCCATTCTGACTGGTTAGGAATGAAGATGTACTCTATTGGCTTATTCAGCACACGATTGGCCAAGTGACACAGGAGAATGAGCTGTAACACATAGAAAAATCGTATAGTCTCCAACAAAGTTCAGGCCAGATTCCTCACCATAATTATATTACGATGGCAAAGTGAAAAAAAAAAACAGTGGTGAGGGACTTTTAGTGCAAAAAAATAAATGGTGTGACCTGGAACATTTTTAAAATCACCCCAGGTGCTCTATTTCCAACTCCAGGTGAATGAATCTGAAACAGAGATGTTGCACAAAAATAATCCAAACCAGGCTGAGGATGAAATATGTGTAGTCTGGCAATAGTCTACCTCATATCCAGAGCAAGCTGCCTGCCAGAATTTTTTTTTATTGAGTACAGAGACTATCCCCAGGTGGTGAAGTCAGAACACAGTAAGATAGATAGCTTAGGCTATCCTTAGCCTGTCCAGTCCAGGTTTTTATATAAGATAATCTTTTGGTAAAACCATGTTGTAAAAAAAAAAAGACACAAACCAGGAATGATCTTTGTTTTGAGTAAAAACAAGGAACAATCTAACAGAACATAACACAGGAATGAGGACACATGCCTGTGGCTGACCCTAGTTTGATTTCTACCTATACTTGCTCTACAATCCATTGCTGAGGGTGGTCTTGAGCACCTGATAATAAGGCACACAGCAGTGTCTTCATTCTCTCACATGGAGCTTTCCAACTCAGATGGCAAAAAATTATCAGGAGTGACTCCAGATTTTCTAAGTACTTCTTAGAAGGACCCCCATCACACACATACACACACCCCCAAATACAGTCAAGTGTGCTGCATAATAATGTAAGAACCAGAGATTACTTCCTTCCATCACCAAAATTACCTTTTCATTAAGAAGACTAGCAGTTGAGCAATTATGCTAAAAAGGGCATCTCCTTTTACTGAATATTTTCTGTACTAAAGCATCTTTTTTATAAACAATTTTGGTTTTTTAATAATATCTTTATTTAAACACTATGATTACAAACATGATAGTAGAAACCGGAGAGATAGCACAGCGGTGTTTGCCTTGCAAGCAGCCTATTCAGGACCTAAGATGGTTGGTTCGAATCCCAGAGTCCCATATGGTCCCCCGTGCCTGCCAGGAGCTATTTCTGAACAGATTCCCAGGAGTAACCCCTGAGCACAGCCAGGTGTGGCCCCAAAACAAAACGAAACAAACATGATAGTAGTTGGGTTTCAGTCATAAACAGAATACCCCCTTCACCAGTACAACATTCCCACTCTTTCATGAAATTGAAAAAAAAGGGAACATTTCCAAATAGTTTTTATGAAGCCAGCATCACCTTGATACCAAAACCAGACAGAGATGCTGCCAAAAAAGAAAACTACACACCAATATGCCCAATGAAGACTGATGCAAAGTTCCTCAACAAAATTCTGGCAAACAGGATCCAATGCCTCATCAAGAAGGTCATTCCACACGATTAAGTAGGTTTCATCCAGGAATGCAAGGATGGTTTAACATCCATAAATCTATCAACATAATAACACAATATTAACAACAAAAAAAATAAGAAACATGATATAATCCCATCAAAAACTGAGAAGAAGAAGAAATGAACACTTTGTCAAAAAAAAATACAAATGGCTAAAAGGCACATAAAAATGCTCCACATCAGTAATCATCAGGGAGATTCAAATCAAAACAACTATGAGGTACCATCTCATGCCACAGAGATTGGCTCACATCACAAAGCATGAGAACAAGCAGTGCTGGTGTTGATATGGAGAGAAAGGAACTCTTACTCACTGCTGGTGGGAATGCTGTCTAGTCCAGCCTTTATAGAAAACAATATGGAGATTCCTCAAAAAAACTGGAAATTGAGCTCCCATCTGATCCAGCTATGCCCTAGAAACACAAAAATATAATTCAAAAATCCCTTCCTCACACCTATATTTATTGCTGTGCTATTTACAATAGCTAGGCTGTGGAAACAACCAAGATCCCCTTCAACAGATGAATGGCTAAAGAAACTGTGGTACATATATACAATGGAATATTATGCATCTGTCAAGAGAGATAAAGTTATGAATTTTTCCTATACATGGATGTACATTGAATCTATTGTGCTGAGTGAAATATGTCAGAGAAAGAAAGAGAGACACAGAATAGTGTCACTCATCTATGT
Organism: Crocidura indochinensis; assembly: GCA_004027635.1. NCBI lineage: Eukaryota > Metazoa > Chordata > Mammalia > Eulipotyphla > Soricidae > Crocidura > Crocidura indochinensis. The sequence continues at coordinate 19,384 of PVKC010016935.1, forward strand.
GTTTTTTTTTAAAGTAAAGACATTATTGTAACCATCCCAGAGACAATAGAGTTAAGTGCTGGAAGGACCAGTTCACAATATGAAGCTCACCACAATGAATGGTGAATGCCATTAGGGAAATAACTACACTAACAACTAAAACGACAATGTTAATGAGTGAGAGAAGTAGAATGCCTGTCTCAAATACGGGCAGGGGTGGGAGATGAGGGGCATTGGTGGTGGGAATGTTGCACTGGTGAAGGGGGTGTTCTGTTTATGATTGAAACCCATCTACAATCATGCATATAATTATGGTGCTTAAATAAAGCTTTTATTAAAATGTCAGGTCTTGTTTTTATTTCTACAGAGCATAACTTCATTCAAGTAAATTCTATTCTCCCAATTTGAGATTCCCTAGAAGTAGCAAATAAGAAATTTATATTCCATTTTTATTTATTTATTTATTTATTTTTTTGGGGGGGCATGACATTTTATTTGCGGTAGTAAAATAATTTTTTTAACGTTTTTATTTTTTTATTTTTTTTTACTATTTAATATTCGCTTTTTATTTTTTTCCATTTTTTTTATTTTAATCATAGTGGTTTTCATAATATTCACAGTAATATTCCATTTACAAATAAACATTGAATCAGGGGAATTCCCATCACCAAGTTAATGAACCAAGTAGTCAATCTATATTTTCATACCACCACCACCATCTCTTTCACTCTTTTTTTCTCTCTAGATCCTTGCTTTCTAATTTTTTCATGTTTTCACTAATGTTGCCATTTTTTAAGGAATCTTTGGCATGGTCATTTAAATTATGTTAGAGCTAAATGTATGTTTAGTATAACAGTGGTTAATATTTTTTATTCATTGCCTTATTACTAATTGTTTTTCAGAGAATTTTCATGACCATGTACACTTAGAATCGTTTTTGTCAACCTAGTGTTGGCAAAAGTATTGTGAAAACATCAAAACCTTTTTAGACTTCTACTAATAATTATTTAATTTGAAACTTTATCAAGAGAAACATGTGGTTGAAAGAATTTATGACTGTTAAGTAG
>PVKC010016936.1:0-20512 GCA_004027635.1 Crocidura indochinensis
CGCCGAGTGCGCCCCCAAAACAAATGAATACCCCCAAAAAATTATGATCTGCAATGACTGAATTAAGGAGTCTTCTAGGCTAAGAAAAAATTCAATTGGGGGGCTAGAGCCCCATATCACAGAGGGTAGGGCATCTGCCTTGCAAGAAGCTCATCCAGTTTCGATCATCAGCATTCCCTGACTATCTTCAGGACTGACTGACTACCAAGGGCAGAGCCAGGAGTAATCCCTGGTCCAAAAATAAACAAAAATAAACAAAAACTAAGAAACACTCAATGAAAGGTTTCAGCAACACAGTAACAACATGGGAAAAAAATCAATGATCATAATCCTCTAGAAAACAACAAAAATGGGGAAAAGTTTGAAAATAAATGATTACCATTCTAGAGAATTATGAGATGAGTTCACGAGGAATAATCCCTAATAAGAAATTGAGATTGTAGAATAATTTAGACGAAATAGTTATTTTAAAAATAATTTAAATAAAAATGGTTTAAATAAAATCACAATTTATCATTTCCAAGAATTCCATTACAGATGATGGTTGGTACTTGGTGGTTTTGCTGTTTCCATCAAGTACTGACATAGTAAAGTAGATGAGGGGATTTCAAGATGGGAATGCCACATAAAGTAATTTCTCTAACTCCTTAAGTGCCACACAAGTCACATATGATGAAAACTAAGGATACCAGGAGAAGAGTCTATATGGGAAAGTTTAGCTATCATGAGGCACCTCTCTGATGTCATTATTTCCAACATTTTTGTACACATGCATTGTCAGCTCTGTTTACACCAAGCAAAGAGTTTAACATATTCTTGTTTTCATGGTACCTTCTATCTGTTCTTAATAAAAGTATATTCTATAGACATAGTCTATTTTTATTTTTCAATTTTTTATTTTTTAATGAGTCTTGGACCTATTCATTTTGCTTTGCCTTTAATTAATACAAGAATTGTAAAATCCAGGGAACTGGAGAAATAGTACTGCTGGCAGGGTACTTGTCTTGTAGGTTGATGACTTGTTCCACCAAGCCCCAGCAGAAATGATTTCTGAGTGCTGAATCAGAAGTAAGCCCAGAAAATGGTCAAGTATACATCAAAAACAAACCAAAAAAGAATTGCAATACGAAAAGAACAAAGCAAGTAACCTTATTTTCTGTTACTCAATTAATAGCCCAAGTTTTGAGATAGATATCTAAGTCTTTCAAATAACTAGATAATCCCACTGGGTAATTTAGCCTTATTCTGTGTGTCTCCTTACATCTAGAATTTTATATCTATCAAAGGATATCCCAAATAATAAACAAGAAAACAATTTTTCAAAACCTGATTTATTATTACAGAAAAATACGTTCCACCGGAGCACAGCACCAATCAAAATACTAAACTATCCTCCTAGTTAATCAAGTATTCATTAAAGATAATGGATGAATACTTTCCTGCTTAGTAAAAATCTGGAATCAAAGGGTCCTAAAACTATGTACTTAACGGAGAGTAACAGTTACTTAAGAGGTGCCATGAGGATCTCACACTCACATCTTGGCTATGCTCTACTTTTCGAAACAAAGACTATCCATATGGAGCCCATTTGGTATTCTGTGGGCTAATCTTTCTACAATCAAACACAAATGTGCTGTCAGTACAGCTACGATTCAAAGTAATTAAGAAAAATTGAAAAATAATGTAAAGTGAGTAATTGACTGGTGAAGAATATTAACTTTTAAGAGACTGATTAAATGATTTGTTATAGAGGATTTGCTCATCTATGTAAATTAAAGAAAGACTAATTTTTAAATTTATACATGATCTTAAAGATCATGTGAAGTGACAGACACATGAAAATTAAGATGGAGACATCATTCATAAGGTGTCAGGGATATAAAATTGGAGAAGCTATTGGTTTTATTCATGCAGTCTAGAAATTCATTCTGGCAGGAATGAAGTCAAGTCAAAACGTGATGTTATTTAGGGCTGACCACCTTCCTAACATCCTAATCTCTGCTTATTCTTATCATAGAGAGGCATTATTATTATTCTATATGATCGATGGAAACTATCCCATCAATATATCTGATCAGAAATCAGAGAAATCTGCAGCAAGCAGGGCACTTGCCTTGAAAGAAAGTCACCCACTTTTAATCCCCAGTATCCCATATAGTCTTCTCAGCCCTACCAGAAATAATCCTTGAATGAGAATATAGAGCCAGGGGTAAGCCCTGGGTACTGCTGAGTATGTCATCCAAACCAAGCAAATCAAAAGTCCAAAACACCAGATTTCTAGAATTATGTTCATGTAGGATAATTTGAGACCAATAAATTAACCATACCAGAAAAAAAATTTAGACACAGCACTTAAATCCTTAATTCATAGATGGAATTCATCTCACTCTGTGATCCAGTATAATTTCTATGTTACATAGAAACACTCCCCTGAAGTACAGAAAAGTCTGTCTAACTCTCATCCATTATCTGCCAGGCCTTCTACCTTCACCCACTGGAATACTCCAATTCCTAGTCAACTCTTCCCCTATCCACTCTTAACCAAGCCCTCTTACATTTTCATTAACTCAGTGCCCATGCATTCATTTTGACTATACATACTCCTGTACCATCCCTGTTCAAAAGCCTTCAGAACAAACACCAATACCTCAACTTCTGTACAAGGTCCCAAAACACATTTCCATTTTCTTCATCACCACTCTTTGACACCTACACTCAAACTAGAGCCCTGTTTTTCTTCCACAAGTTTGTCTAGAATGCCAACCCTTTTAGTCCTTAATAATCTAGGGACTCTCCATATCTACAAATACATTCAAGGCAACTTTCAATAATTAAGAAAAATGCCACATAAAGAAAAATGCAGAAAAAAATCCCTCTGCATTCCTATGTTCATTGCAGCACTATTCAAAATAGTAAGAATCTGTAAACAACCCAAGTGACTGAGAACAGATGAGTGGATAAAGAAAATGTGGTGCACAATGAAATACTACCAGCTCTTAGGAAAAAATAAAGTCATAAAATTTACATATACATGAATGGATATGAAGAGTATTATGCTGAGCAAAATGAGTCAGAAGAAGAGACATAGAATAATTTCACTCATTGTGAAGCATAAAGAAGGACAGTATTGTAACAATAGCCAGAAAGAATAGAGACAAAAGCCACAAAAACCAGTTCATGGTAGAAAGCTTGTCACAAATAGTAGGGGAGTACAATTAGGGAAAAGAAGTGACCACTTTGACAATGATAGTTAGAAATAATCAGGACAAGAACTGGATGCTGAAGGGAGAAAAAGTGATCAATGATGCAAAGCACAGGATCTAACAGGGAAAAAAGGGAAAGAAATAATGAGAGCAATAAAAGGACTACCCTAGAGGCAGGGAAGGGAGAAGGTGGAGAGAAAACTGGAGATATTTATGGCAGGAAATGTGCACTGGTGAGGTTGTTGTACATTGTATGACTGAAACTCAACCATTAACAGCATCATGACTATGCAAAAAAACCTAACTGTATTATGAACAACTGTGTAACAATGGTGCCTAAATAAGTAATTTAAAAAAGAAAGAAAAGAAAAAATGGGTTCCTTCTTCAATCCAAGAAAATAAATACATGCCTACTTATCCACTTATTCCTTTCACCTTTCCCTAGATATCAGATATTAGAATGAACCAAACCTTTATCAACAATGAATCCAGAGCTGGCTGATCTTTGGCTAAGTGAAAAGCAGCACTGGGATACTTTTAGTTTTATCTTTTGCAAAAGGGTCAAGAAAACTAAAAACATTTGTAAAGTGTGCTTGATGCTATTATATATGTTTGACAAAGAAGCATAAGAATCAGTGTGTCTGTGAACATACCTTATTATTTGATACATCAGCTAGTTCCCATCTCTAGAACAGTTAATACAGGCCACCAGTGTTCATCACAGATGCAGCAGAAAAGCCAGACTTGGCCCTCAGTATGTGTTCTGGGCCAGTTTGGAGGAAAATGTGGGCACTGTGAAGAGGACGTAGACCCAACATCACACCACGTGGAAGATGCTGTTACCACAGTTTCCAAAACCCATTTGCAAGTTTCAATGGTGTCCAAACTACAAGTCCATGCACACAGACAAGGCTGATAAATGCAGGCCACACACACACTTCTACTCTAGTAGTTCTATAATATGGGTTCCCTGTCTACGGATGCTACATAAAGCTTTTCTTAATTTTTGACATTATTAGGAATTAAAATAAAGTCTGAACCAGAAATATTATATAACATCAGTGAGAATGGCATGTATCAAAGAATGAAAAGAACCAGTGATGTTAGAGATATTGTTAAACACTCCTAGGGATATATCCTAGGAACACAAAAATACAATACAAAAATCTCTTCCTTACATCTATATTCATTTCAGCACTATTTACCATAGTCAGACTACGGAAACAACCAAGATGCCTTTCAACAGATGAATGGCTAAAGAAACTGTGGTACATATACCCAATGGAATATTATGCTACTGTCAGGAGAGATGAAATCATAAAAGTTTCCTATATATGGATATACATGAAATCTATTATGCTGAGTTAAATAAGTCAGAGGGAGAGAGAAAGATGCAGAATAGTCTCACTCATCTATGGGTTTTAAGAAAAATGAAAGACATTCTTGCAATAATTTTCAGAGACAAAAGAGAAGAGGGTTGGAAGTTCCAGCTCACTTCATGAAGCTCACCACAAAGAGTGATGAGTGTAGTTAGAAAAATAACTACATTGAGAACTATCATAACAATGTGAATTAACGAGGGAAGTAGAAAGCCTGTCTAGAGTATAGGCAGTCATAGGGTAGGGAGAAGGGAGATTTGGGACACTGGTGATGAAAATGTAGCACTGGTGGGGGGGGGTGTTCTTTACATGACTGCCTCCCACAGGAAAGCACACATACACACACACACACACAAAAACCCCAACAATTTGTATTCTTGTCCCTTTAGTCTTTTCTATGTTTTATCATTATTTTAATAATATCTTTATTTAACACCATGATTACAAACATGATTGTAGTTGGGTTTCAATTGTAAAAAGAACACTCCCCGTGACCAATGCAACATTCCCATGACCAGTATCCCCCATCTCCCTTCTCCTCCATCCTCTGCCTGTCTTCAAGACAGACATTTACTTTTCTCACTCATTGACATTGTCATGGTAGTTGTTAGTGTTGTTATTTCTCTAACAGCACTCACCACCATGCTTTGTGGTCATGAGTTGGTACTTTTGACCCTTATCTTCGGGCATTATTACAATAATTTCTTCTATTTTTCTAAGACCATAGATAAGTGAGACTATTCTGTGTGTCTCTCTCCCTCTGACTTATTTCACTCAGGACAACAGTTTCTATAACTTCATCTCTCCTGATGCCTACATAGTATTTCATTGTGTTTATGTACCACAGTTTCTTTAGCCATTCATCCTTTGAAGGCTATTGTAAATAGCGCTACAATGAATATAGGTGTAAGGAAGGAATTTTTGTATTGCGTTTTTGAGTTCCTAAGGTATATCCCTAGGAATTATATAGCTGGGTCATATGGAAGCTCAATTTTCATGTTTCTGAGGAATCTCCATATTGTTTTCCATAAGGGCTGGACTAGACAGGATTCCCATCGGCAGTGAGCGAAAGTTCCTTTCTCCTCACATCCCTACCAGCACTAATTGTTCTTATTCTTTGTGATGTGTGTCACTCTCTGTGGTGTGAGATGGTACCTGATAGTTGTTTTGATTTGCATCTCCCTGATAATTAATGATGTGGAGCATTTTTTCATGTGCCTTTTAGCCAGTTGTATTTCTTCTTTGAGGATTTGTCTGTTCATTTCTTCTCCCCATTTTTTGATGGGGCTATATGTCTTTTCTTTTTAATTTCTGTCAGTACCTTGTATATGTTAGATATTATCCCCTTATCTGATGAGTATTGGGTGGATAGTTTCTACCATTTGAGTTTTGGCTATCAAATAGCCAATTCTTGATAGCTGGCATACTTCAGAGCTGACATTACAGAAGAAAGTAAGATTCAAAACCTTCATTGTTTCCCAGAATCATGTCTCCTTATCACTAGGAAGCCCATAGGTGAACTTTGGTGAGTGGTAGCAGCTGAGTCCTGCATCATTGCTCCACCACCAGGTGGGTCATTGAGGACAAAGTACAGCCATGTGTGACTCTTCCATCCAAAGGGAGATGGTAGAGCTGTGAGTAAGGGAGAAGAAGGAGAAAAAGAATATCAAAGCTGTCCAGCACAACAATAACCAATAGGACAAGTCACTAGTGTAGTGAAACTCATTGACTGTGATTCACAATCACTAATATAATTCACTCATTGCTAGAAAAGAAAATCTTTTCAAAGTGAAGTCAGACAAGGAAAACAACCACATTAGGGAACATTCAATCCTAAAACTATTTGAAAAAAAAATAGTTTTTTCATCAAGTACAGCATCATCTTTTTATCATCACGAATTTAGGGAATGCTTAAGTCCATTATTCATCATACAATACAGGAACACAGAGTGCAAGCTACTGACAAAAACTCATGCATGCCTGTACCATCATGTGCCAGGGACAAACCACAGAACTTCAAAGGTTTTACAGCCCTTGATCCATATGTTCCCCACTTCTGAAGGGGAATCACAAATCCTGGTTGGACCAGATTCTCTTAGCTTGTGGAACAGTAGACATATCTCCCTCTCCTTGTGGGACAGAAACCTAAATGATGTGGAAATTCTAATCCAAGTAAACACAGTTGAGCATCTGCAATAATTTCTACTGCAGTTTTTTAATTTCTTTTCAAAGCATATTTTGCAATTAATCACATCAAGCGAAAGAGTTTTTTGTTTTAGTGCTTGTGGAGGATAGGTTTTGTTTGTTTTAATATCAAACATGATAAACATAGAAGCATCTCAAGCAGTTTTAATTTTCTTTGGTTTTCACCACAGCTCAGGTGGGTACTCAAATGGGGGAATGGAGAAGTTAAATCTGAGGGGTTTAGTGCAGTGACTAATACCCTTCTTTCTATGGTTCACCCTGCCTCACCCAAACTTCCTGCTTAGATCCTACCATTTCATTCTATTCCAACTAATATACCTCTTCAAAACCCTCACCACGTGGCCTTAACACCATGTTTTGTCTTGCTCTGGGAATGCAGAAAATCTTGAGAACCCTCCCATAGAGGCAGTACTGTTGGATACATGTGTATATTTCTCTAAGCATTTCCACCACACATGGCCAGTTATCTCTAGATCTTCTGTTATGATTGTGCCCTAATTTTTATTTTAACTTTTCAAAGAGTAAGGCCTAGTGTTCATTAAATTGCAAGATAAAATTGGTATATTTGTATCTTAAATGATGACAATTTCAGATGACCTGGGGCTGGGTGAAGAGAGACAGAGAGTGGACCCTGTGAGCATCTTATCAGTCTCTCAAATGCTGTTTTATTTTCAGTGTAAAGCACCAAATTTAAACTAAGAAGTCAACAGGTTAAGAGCAGTTAAAGAGCACATAGATGATAACAAAACTCTTGGAAGTAACCTCCAAAAATTGACATTTCCACTGTGGAAACCTTCCTTACATATTGATATGATTGAAATAGTAAAAGCATCTTAGTTGCAACTTGTGGGTAGGAATCTGGATAACATTCATGGAAAACCAATCCAAAAAGTCAGGTACCTGAAAGTCAAGTACCAAGAGAGGTTGATATATTAGATAATTAATACATTTTCTTCTAAGTACTGATGTTGGTTTTTTCAGGAATCACTGAAACAGGCTGACTTTCCTTCAGTTCTGAATCACCAGCTCTGAAGTTACACCCTGTGTCTTCTCAATTTGCTTCTCAGTTCTCGTTGCCACGTAAAAATGTTCACAAGAACTGGTATTGCCCAAGCATCTTTATGTGTAGCTGGACAATGGGCATCTCGAGGATCCAATTCTTAACTCACACTTTCTCCATTGATTCCACCTGTGTATGATCTCGCTCCAGCTTCACCACACTCTGAATAGTAGACTCTGTATTTGACTGATTTCAGCCTTTAATGGGAAGATAAATTTGGTCTCTGAAGGGAAAAAGGGAATGTAAAATCTGGACTCATTGTCTGAATGTGATCTTGTGAAACACACTGGGATGAAAATTAAATGGTTTCCGGGAGGTATTACTGGATGGAGTCATTAATAATATTCCTCTGAGAGAGAGGAGACAAAGACATTTTGATCTCTAGGAGTTTCTTGGCTACTATAGGAAAACCTTCAAGGAAAATATTGGTTTGGAAAAACTCACAAATTACCATAAAAGATGAAACAGGGCCATAAGGGGCAAGGAAGATGGTGTGGTAAGATCATCTCTCCCAGCAAAGAGAGCAGAGTGATAGGACAAACTTACAAATGCATTTTGAACAAGGGCTTTAGCTATATATTCTCAGGCCTAGGAACTTAGGGGCCATGAAGGGACTAGAGACAGTATTACAGGCTTCTTGAGAGATATGGGTGAGGCAGCTTTTAGTCTTGTCCTTGTCAAACTATGACATTGTTCACATAGCAATGAAGCTTCCCTGCACACTTCTCTGAGAGCAAGTTAAAGGATAATACAAATAAGAGCATGTAATTGTCCTCATACATAAAATACATATTACATGACACACCTAAATACCCAAACACATAGACCACACATACCACAGCAAGTATGCACACATCCCCCACACACCAACAAGCAGACAAATAAACAAAATACACATTCTACATACATGCTATACACATTAGACACACAATTAATGCTTAGCACCCTATTGGTCATACATATGTTCAACATATTTCAGACACACAGAAACACTACAAATATATCATCCACTTATTCCAACTACGCATATGCACATAGCATACACACCCAACTTTTTCCACAGTAGAAGACATAAGACAGAATATATATATTCACACCAAACATATACCACAAAAGTATGTAAACACATTACATGTGCTAATATACACATAAACACACATGAACACACATAAGCACAGATACCTCTAACATACTTTACATATACACAAACACACCATATATACTCCCAACATATTCACTTACACATGTACACAAAAATCACACATTTTGCACTCAAACATGCACAATGTACACAGAGATGTAAATATTCTGGTGTAATTCCTGAGGGTTTATTGGTCAGAGTCCCCAGGACAATTTTCTACCTGAATATTCTCCTCAAAAAATGTATTGCCTGGAGCAAATAATTCAGATTCTTACAAGTACTGAAGTAGTAATTTATTATTTGTTGAGAATTTTATTTCCTTGGCACTATCAGTACATACAACTTTAAGTCATTCCTTGCACTCTCTCATCATGCTCTATTTTACATATATGCTGGTGTGTCAAGGTTACAGTACTATGCTTGTGCTCAACCATAACTGAGCACTGCCAGGGCCACAGAGACTGGGGAAGAGGTTAGGCACTTGACCTCTTTTTCTCTTAAGAGTTGTTCCTATTAAGCAGAAACTCAAGAAGTCAAGGAGGACTAGACCTCATGGATCTCACACTTAATTATAAGAGAGAAACTGCTGAAGAGCTCTGTATTTGAAGACTCTAAAATGAGATCACTTTTCAGGTAAGTGGGAAAAATAAAAAGAGAAAGATATGACTTGAGGCAGAATGCCTTCCATGTGCAGTCTTGCTCTTAGTCACCAGAAACATGGATGCCTGCCAAACCTGCTCCATACATTGGTGTTCACTCTGTGGTTAAAGTAACACAATAGCTCATTCTAACATCTCTAAATCAAACCTTGCACCATTATCCTGCCTCCTTCCTCACTGGGTGTATATTAATATGTGTATCTGGATCCAAATTATTCCAGCATTCAAATAAATGCCCATGCTTGCTTCATGCACAAGTTAATATCCAACACTGTATAAGCTTCCAGTCATTTACTCATGGATCACCAACCAAGCACTATAAGCTGCATTGCTTTTTGGTTCGCAAAGTCTAGGAGAAAGCCTGGAATGGATACATAGATCCAATCCTTGATTGCTTCAACATCATCATTTTATTCCTTTGCTTCATTGATGCTACACATCCTATTTGTCATTTAGCAATTCTGAATTTTTAGTTAAGGAGTTTTTAATTGAATATTCAGCCTGGCTCTACATGCTGGGTTTTGTAAGCATTTTAGTCAATAAATAAATTAACCTGCATCACGTGCAGATCCTCCATCTGGTGCTGACAACAGAGCAAAGAGCTAGCAAGGAAGAAAAGCCTTGCTTAAGAATTCTCTCTCTTTTTTTAAATACCCAATTATTCAGACCATTCCACACAAAACCAGCACTTCAATTCATAAAGTGTTAGCTCCTGGAGGGAAGTGTAGGAAATGGAGCTTATTTCATCCCCTTGTGACTTCTAGTGTCACTACCCCCAATCTTCACAAGGTGCACCCTGGGAAGAAAACGCTTGCTCAGAGTATCCGAGGTCATAAACAAAAGCTTGGTCAAAGTATAGAAGTGAATCAAAGGCAGACTTAGGCCCACTACTCCAATGTGAACTCTGGACTGAAGAGCCAATAGCTGTTCTTGGACATGGGTCTACAGAAAAGATCAAAAATGGAAATTTTTCTCTGTTCTCATATACCTAAAAACTTTAAAGGGAATCTCCCTATTTGTTTGTGGACCACCAGAACAAGATTTAAATTGGTGGCTAGGGGTCATGGAATGTCTGAACTGAACTTGGGCCTTGCTCATGCTAGGCATGCCTTACTATCTCCCTAGGTTTGATAAATATCAAATTTAATGACTAAAGGCAGACAACATGCAATTACACATGATGAAAGTTGAAATCCACTGAAGAAAACATATAGAGAAATGGAAATAAGAGATATTTTTGATGAAAGCAGTTACAGTTTTGCATAGAGTAGTGAAGGCAGGTCAATTAGGAGGACATGGTAAGAGAGTGAGTACTGACTAGGTACTGGGATAGGAGACTTCCTGGTGCACTATGGAACAGGCAGGGTCAGAGTGGTACAGGTGGATGGTAGGTGATGAAAAGCAGAGGTAATGGCCATCAAGATCAAGGTCAATGATCAATTCTGGTTTTTTTGTGGGTTTTTTTTTGGTTTAGTCTCTTCCTGTGTCTGCGGATGCACTTGGAAGCTTTGAAAGAAAATCTGGCAATAAATGGACTGCTCTTGGCTAGGACCACTGTTGGGGAATAGATATAGAGTTGGAAAGCAGCCCATTGTCCAGGTAACTGGAAGCAGAGGCTTGGGCCACAAGAAGATGTCATATTATTGCTGTTCCATGGTGAGAACTGAGGGGTGTACTAATACAGTAGGAGACTGAGGGACAGGACACTTATGTTGTAATCTTCTTAATGTGGCATCAAAAGGGAAATTCTACTTGGAGAATTTGACTAATGTCCCATTTCTGCCACAGAGGGCTTATCATCCCAGGCATAGTCACATGCAGTTTATCCAAAATCAAGGTGATATTAATGATCCTGGAGAAAGGGACCTACAGATCCTCTGCCTAGTCCTAAGAGAAACCCTTTTCTTTTATGACCTAAACATGAACTACCATGTTTAAATGTGCCTTAAAGTCACTACTCCTCTGCTCCATAGAGACAAGACTCATGTATTGTTTACTATATTCTTCAAGCCTGCACTAGCCATCACTCCTTTGGAAAATCCCACACCTTTGGAAAATAGAGAGCACTGGAGGTGTATCTCCCACTGATGCTCCCCCTCTGTCCTTTCCTTCTCTCAATTCATTCTGTTGACTTCTCTTGTGGTGGTAATAAAGGCAGAGAGCACATCTGACACATCAGGCTCAGGGCTTACATCTGCCTCTACACTCAGGAATCACTCCTGGTAGTGTTCAGGAAACCATATGTCACGCAGGAGATCAAAACTGTGTTGTCTGTATACAAGGCAGATGTCATAACTGCTAAACTATGCCTTCAGCTCTGGTCATTTCTACTTTTTTTTTTGTTTTTTTTGGGGGGGGCACACCCGGTGAGGCTCGGGGTTTACTCCTGGCTATTCGCTCAGAAGTCGCTCCTGGCAGGCACGGGGGACCATATGGGGAACCGGGGGATCGAACTGCGGTCCGTCCTAGGTTAGCGCAGGCAAGGCAGGCACCTTACCTCCAGTGCCACCGCCCGGCCCCTGGTCATTTCTACTTCTAACTTCCACTATCTCATACCATTTGTTATTATCCCAGCTTTGAGGCTTATAAGAGAAATCAGGAGTGATCCACACCTGGCTCTAATTTGCTAGAAAGAGGTCGAAGGGGGCACCAAGTAAAAGCAAGCGCAAGTGCACAGAGAATGCAGGAACTGATGAAAAGCCACACTCTCAGAGTGAATTTCCAGTTCTGAAATATTGCTATTCCCTTTTTCAAATATCCTTCACTTCCTCCATCCTTGCTTTTTTCTGAAAAACCCTTATATATTTATATACTGTATATGTTGGCCTCTGTGTCAAGGGTTTGCTAAAGTCGTGAGTAACCAGCACCCCTTTCCAATAGATCTTTCTGATAGTGTTCCCTCTCAGGCCGTGGTGCCAGGTACCAGGGCATGAATCTGCTCCTCTTGCAGAAGTTGTGTTTGCTGTCTTCTTGACTTGCATTAGCATTACCCAACAAATAAATACTTAATGGGGTGAAATAATTCAAGGATGATTGTACGCATTTTATGTAACAACTCTCTGTTTCTCAGAACTCTCCAATATCTCAAGCAAAATCTCCTCCTAAGGAACATTGTCTTTCTTTAGAACAACTGGTTGGAAATTGAGAAGATAATGCAGAAGTTTAGGTGGTTTCTTTGCATGAAGCTGGCTCAAATTTAATATATAGTCTCTGAACCACCTATAGTCTCTGAACATAAAGCCATGAGTAAATCCTGATCAGAGTTGGGTATACCTTCCCTCCAACTCTCAAAAAATAAAAGAAAACCTCCTGGCTATAACAACTACCTCATGAATACAGTTCAGGGAGTGATAATAAACCATAAAATACTTCTTTCCTAGTAGGGCTGAAGAAAAAATGGCTCCTTCTAAGGAAGAATAAGAACAATGATGAGAAGAGATTTACTGACCAAAGGATTCTTTATGGTGCTATCCCAAAGAATTTAGAGGTCACAAAGGTGGCAGAGCTACTGGAAACTCAACAAGCCAAAACCATGGCAAGAAAAGTGGTGAAGGAGTGAATTCTCTGGGATAAACTACAATTTCTCCTGCTTCTAGTCTAAAATTAGACTCTGTGGGCTGGGAGGTCGCTTGATGATAGACCATTCACCTTGTATATATAAGGCTCTGGGTTTCAGCCCTGGCATCTCAAAATAAACTTTGAAGTTGAAACTGCTTGGAGGGAAAAACACTGTTAAAAAAGTTTCACAAACACATATCTGTAGCTCTCACACAAGTCTATCTATAGTTTCTCTGTCAACCCACTTTCTCCTTGGAATTCCTCAATAAAAAATTTTTTTTCTAAAGTAAATAAATGTTAAAAAATAAATTTAAAATTCCACTCAAGTGTTCTGCCAATTCTACCCAAGCAAGCATGGGTCATTGTTTCTGAGCAGTGGACTTTCAGAAGGCTTGAGAGCCACACAAGTACACAAGGATGAACTTTCTACTCTTGCATAATTCACTCCGCAGAAAAGAGCTGCATATAAGTCTAGAACCCACATTTGTTCAGAAAGGGGTTACCCACTTGATATGATCTTCCACGTCCTTTGTCTTCTAGATGTTACAGGAGGCTTGATGAAGATGTTCATGTCATGCAGATATTGTGCGGCTGTAGGTGAGAAAAGGTGGGCCTGCACTGTCACTGCTAGAGAGCCAATACACCTGAAAGTATCAGATAGCAAGAATAGAAGGGCCAAGGCTCCTGTCCTCCTCCAGATCTGGTGGTCTCTATATATTACAGTAAACCTAGGAGCCAAAGAAATATGTGGATATGGGGCTGGGAAGATGGCGCTAGATGTAAGGTGTCTGCCTTGCAAGCACTATCATAGGACGACCGTGGTTTGATCCCACCCAGCGTCCCATATGGTCCCCCCAAGCCAGGGGCAATTCTGAGTGCTTAGCCAGGAGTAACCCCTGAGCGTCAAATGAGTGCATCCCAAAAACCAAAATAAATAAATAAATAAATAAATATGAGGATGTGCTGTGCATATAAATTCCAAAGCTGAATCTTTATGTAAAGCTGATTTTCCTCAAGTTTTTCATTTGTCTTTCTTAAAGGCTCTAGGAAGCCTTTTGGAAGCCACTCCCTTGCTGATACACACACTTCAGCCTCAGATGTGGTGCTTACTGCCTCTCTCCCACTGACCTTATCATGTCCCAACAGTAGGATAGTCTCTGGACAGTGTGGCAGATCCCATTGATAGTCCATTTTAGTAACTAAGTCAACCAGGTGTGTCCCCTGTCTACACATCTCAACAAAACGTACTTATGAAAGCAAATTATGTAGAAAGAAAATTGGCAATATTGAAAATGAAGACAGACATCTAAGTGTCCAAAATAGAAATAAGGGGATTGTTTCAAACAATGGAATAACATTACTTAAAATAAAAATTGGAACAAGTTCAAATGTTAAATAGGTGAGAGCCTACATAGCTAAGAAAATATTAATAATGATTCAACTCAAAGTCCTTAAATATCCCATTTTAAAATATTTTAATGAAGTGAAAGTATTTTGAGTAAAGTTAGCATTAAGTGGAAAGACCAGAAAAGAAAATCTTGTGTTTCACATGATCCCTATCATGTTGGGAAAACAAACACATATGCAGGCACCAAAATATTAATGAGTATTTTTCTACGCACTATGAAAAAAGCAATACCAGTTTTTTCTTTAAACATTGACCTTATATGTTTATACATTCCTAGTTTTCTTTAGAGAGCCTAAATAAAAAAGGAACTATTTTAAAATAGCTCTTTTAGACTAAAGCTTGATCTTATTGGCATGGATTCTGGCAGTCATCACTGAAACCCGATGGTGAGTTACAGGAGATATGAATGTGTTCAAGACGAGACTCTTCTCTAAACAAACTAGGACCTAGAAGCAGCCTGGGGAAGGGGAGCAGAGAGGAGTGGTAGAGGCCTTAAACTGAGGACATTTTGGTCTTTTCCTCCTAGTATTCATCCAGATTACAAATGCTGTATAGGTTCAGATGCCCATAGGACTTTCTGTGCTCTCCAGGGTTAGTGCTAAAATGGCTCTGTATCTTTGGAGCATTCCTCAAAGCACACAACGAAGAATTATGAGGCCCTAAGCCCTATCCTCACACACCACACTTAGCCTTGTATGACAGCAGCATTCCAGGCAGTCAGAAATGAAGCACACCGACACCATTCACTTTCTGGCAGATAGGCCTTATCCAACTGAAATCAATAGAGGCAATTGCATGTAGAAGATTAAATAAGACAACTTTCTTTCCCTGAAAGCATAATGAAGCAAACAAGTAAACTAAGAAATTTCTCGGGGTTTATTTTCTCCTGACAGTCTTCTGTTATAGATTACCCTGCACTACACTTTCTTGAGAGTATTTTTTTTTAGTTTTATTTACTTTCTTTACTTAAACACCATGGTTGCAAGGTTGTTCATGCTACAGAGTTTTTTCCACAGATAAAGTTTTTCATGATTGAGTTACAGTCATACAATGTACAAGAGCCTTCATCACTGTGCTTTTCCCCACCAATGTCAACAATTTCTCTCTCACCTTCCCAGATATGCTCTTCCTTCTCACCCACCATCCCCATCTGTTTCTGTGGCAGGCATTTTATTTCTCTCGCCTTGATCTCTCTTTTCTTTTTTGATAGTGTGGTTTTCACTACTATTAATGAAAGGGTGCCATGCATGTTTCTTTCATAGTAGACCTATGTTCAGTGGAATCTTCCCCCTCACCCAAGGCCCAGAAATCTAATAACAAGTGTCTCAAATTGGGTTTCATATGATCTACTCAATGTTCAGTGTTTTTAATGTTTTTAATTTAGCATGTCCAAATTAGTGTTTGACTCACGTGTAGTGAGTCAAAGGAATATGGTTCCACCTGAAACAAAAGAACACGTGTGCAATCCAAGGTTACTCGATGCCAATTGGTAGTTATTTTGCAAATATTATGTGCTGCCACAGGGCCAGGTACATTCAGTGAGATGAAAACCCACAAAGTAGGCATAACACAAAAATTAGGAATATGCAAGGCAACCATCTAGACCAAATTAACCACATGGCATAAGAGGAAGAGTCTATATTAACAAAGAATAAAGATAATACCTAAACTCAGGATATAAATACAACATAACTAATATTTACCCATGACATAAAATATATTTAAAGAGTCATTAGAAGCTATTAAGAGTTGTTTTAGGAAGGTCTGAAGCTAGTTAGGGAGTGAGTATTTCTATGAATATGATGAGAGTATGCTGAGACTAGATTGAGAAGGAAAGGGAAATTGAAAGGTCTCCTCAAGGAGGAATAGGTACTTGCAAGTCTAGCAATGTGAACTTTGGGTGGTGAAAAAACACTTCTTCACAAGAGATAATGGCATATGTAGAATGGTATGTGGAGAAGACAGTGAAAAAAATGAAACTGAATATTAGAGAATACGTTTAGGATAACAGACATGTTTTATATGTAGGAAGCCCAGGTTCAATCTCCAACACCAGATGCCCCCATAAGTTTCATCAGTGACTCCTGAAGTTCTGAGAATACCCCTAAGCACCACCAGATTTGGTTCCTTCCTAAAATAAACGATAATAATGTAAAGAGCCAGAGATAGTACAGTGAGTTGGGTAATAGCCTTACATGTAGAAAACTCAGTTTCAATTCTTAGCACCACACATGGTCCCCCTGAACACTGTCATGAGTGATCCCTGAGCTCAGGTCCAAAAGTAAGACCTTAGTATCACCAGTTATAGCCCCAAACAAACAAAACCAAAAAATGAATGTGAGTTTGAGTGAGTTAAAGAAAGAGGCTTCAGGTAATAGAATCTGGTGTGCATGTATGTTACTCATTATACTACTTAATTAAATTTATATTAATTTTATGTTTAGACTTTGAATTACTAAAAAGAGAAGTTCCCACACTGCCATTCTCTTCTCATTTTATTGATAAATATAAGGAAAATACAATGAATTATACAATTTCAAAGATAAAGAATTTGGTTTACCCAGAGTCATACAACTTTGAACACTCCCATCGCTGGTACTCAGAGTCCATGGACCAGCAGAACTTGCCACATTGAAAAACTTTCATGATTTATGTTTACTCTGAGGCATCTCATTGGATTCATAAAATCATTACATACATTTCAACAAATTCTAGTAGTTAAGACCTTAAAATAAAAATATTGATCTTGATCAGAGTCCCAGAGGCTTAGCATCTACAGGATATAAAAAGAACCAGAGGTAACCTAAACAATTATAATATGCAACTTGCTAAATGAGAAAATTGAGGTCTGAAAAAGTAGCAGTTGATAAGTTTCCCTAATATTTTATTGCCATTCTGTTTTGAATTAGAAAAAATCAGAAACAAGGCATTATTTCACAACCTTAGATTGAATCATCATCCTTTAGCATGAATTCCTAAGAACCAAGTACATAATAGTCTTTATTTTTCTGTGTCTTAGAATTAAGTCCAGTGATCAACAAGAGCCACAGATGTGATGAAAATTAACATAGCTCACAATATATCTCAAAGCCAAATACAATGATATCCAAGTGCAAGCACTACACTGTGGGAATCACTGAGACCACTACAAATTTTCCCTACAACTACATTACTTTTAAAAGGGTACAGATCCAGGAAAAACCCATTTTCTTGTGGCTGGGCCACCAGGGCACTTTTGTGCCACTACTCTTGTGGCCCTGCTAGTATATCTGTATGCATCTACCCACCCCCAAGTCTAGGGGCTTCTGTTTGATTGTATCAATTGTAAAATCACCCAACCAACTGCAATGAAAGGAATTGGGATTCCTCATCCTTTTATTTCTTTGGCCATGAGGGAGACCTCTCTGAGCCCTAGTGGCCACAATAGAATATTAAAGTCCTTATTTTCAGATCACATGAACATATAAAAGGAGGCTAGAAAGATAATGCAGTGGATAGGATGTTGATACACAGCAGACCTGGGTTAGTTCTTTTGCATCACATATGGTCACCAGAACCTCACCAGGAGTGATACCAGAGCCAAGAAAAAACCCTGAGTACTGCCATGCGTGGCCCCAAACTCTAAAATAAATGAATATATATAAATACATATTTATATTTCACAAAAACATTAGAATACACAAAAATAGGGGCTGGAGAGAGAGCATGGAGGTTAGGCATTTGCCTTTCATACATAAGATCATTGGTTCGAATCCTGGCATTCCATATGGTGCCCTGAGGCTGCCAGGAGCAATTTCTGAATGTGGAGCCAGGAGTAACACCTGAGCACTGCCGGGTGTGACTCAAAATCAAAAAAAAAAAAAACCCACAAAAATAGTTTTATTCATAATAGCACAAGCATACAGTACACTTATCAAGAGAGGAGATTGGATAAAAATTGTATATCATACAGTGGAATACTATTTAGAAAACAACAAATTAATGATAATGTGTGATATTATTAATAAGTCTAAAAATATATTATTGAATGAAAGACTATAGATTGTATATTTTACTTTAAATAGTTAAAATTTGAGAAAAATCTAGATTCCAATAATCAAGTGAAAACAATTCTTTTCCTGTGTGTTGGATATAGTACTAACTGTCAAAGATCATTAAAGAATTTTTTGAAGGTGAAAAAAATAAATGAGTATATATGTCATATATATACATATATAAAACTAAAGAGTCCACTAAACTACTCCTAGAAAAAATAAACCACTACCACTAAGTAGCTGGCTAAAAACTCAACACACATAAATTTGTCACATTTCTAAATACAAATAATAAACTAGAAGAGATAAAGATTAAAGAGTCTACACTGCTCAAAATAGTGTCCAAAAAGATCAAGTTTCTAGATATCAAATAAACAAAGATGTGAGATATCTATACTTTGAAAACTGTAAGACACTAAAGAGAAAGAAGATGCCTTAGGAAATAGAAAAGTATTCTATGTCTATGTATTGGAATAATCAATATCGTTCCAGTGGTCATTCTATCTAAGTTATTATATAAAGGCAGCACAATTGCTACCCAAACTTAGATAATATTCCTCAAAAATTTTGAACAATCAATGATAACGTTTTTATGAAATCAAAAAACACTACTACAAATAGCCTAATAGCACTCACAGAGATCAATAAGAAAAACTCCCAAAACCTTATTAAAAACGGGAAAAAAAAAAAAGAAACAGACATTTTTCTGAAGAAAACAGATGAATGGTCAATAGGTGCATGAAAAGGTGGTCATCATCTCTTATTATCACAGATTCTCAATTTAAGATGACAATTAAATATCATCTCATGCCAATGAGAATGCACATATTAAAAAACAGAACAGTCTGTTTTGGTGATGCTGTCATTAAAAAAAAGAAACTCTTCCACTGTTGATGAAAATGTCTCATTCTCCTTATTGATAACAATATGGAGAGATCTCAAAAAATAAAAGAGTTCCTACATAGCCTCTTGCTATATAACCCTAGAATCAAAAAATGTTCATTTAAAGGGACTTAAACACACCTTTATACATTGCACTACTTAGTACAATAGCTGGAAAAAAAAACCTAGATATCCAAGAAAAGATGTGTGGACAATAAAGTGTGGTACACATTCACAATGGAATACTATGTAACTGCAGGGAGAAATGAAACCATGCCATTCACTGCAACTTAAAATAGGAGGATATCATGTTAAGAAAAATAAATGGGAAGAAAGAAAAGTCTTAAATTATATGTCTGATCAGTGGCATATAGAAAAATAGGACAAGGGAATGAAAAAACCAAGGGAGAAACATCTAGATTGCACTTATCCCTAGACTGAAAAACTGAAGATAGGTAATTAAAGCAATAAAGAGAGTGATTATAAAGGATGGGGTGGAAGAAACATAGGAAGGAAGCAGATGCTTCAGACATATTGGTGGTAGAGTGTGGTCAGCCAACAAAGATGAAAGCAGGAAATCTAATCTATAATAAATTAAAAATATACCTATCAAGGAGGTAGACAGAAGGATATAAGGAAAAATGAAGACATTGGTGGAGGTAAGTTAGCACCAGTGTTAAAACTGCTGTTGGTGTTGAAACACTGCATGCTAGAAACTCAAATATGATTAATTTTGAAAAATTAGAATGTCTAATACAATTTTAAAGTAAAAAATAGTATATAGTTACAGAGATCAGAGTGATAATACAATGGGTAAGGTGCTTGCCTTGCACACAATTGATTTGGGTTCAAGCCCAATACCACATATGGTTCCCTGAGCAGGTATCTAGAAGTGATACCTGCACACAGAATCAGAAGTAAGCTCTGAACATCACTGGTGTAACAACCTCCAAAAAAAAAAGGTTTTTAAAAGTGTATAGATC
>PVKC010016937.1:0-20512 GCA_004027635.1 Crocidura indochinensis
AAGGCACAATCATACACACTGAGCAACCCAGGAAGGGCTGAGTCCTTTCTGATTCAGAGTTCTATGTACCTTTGTACATTAACCCAGTGCTTATCCCCCTTCCTTCACACACTCTCCAGATACCATCACACAACCATAAATCCATACACATATACTGAACCAAGATCAATGCAATCAAACATTTGTTCTAGGTCGCTTATACTTTCCTGGGAGAGTACCTTCCCCCACCTTCCCTAAATTCTCCTTATTCTGTTCCTTTCCTCTCATTTTGCATTCCTTACCATTACTACCCCCATTTTTAGCTAGTGCAATATTCTAAAATTAATCACACACACACACACACACACAAAGAATTAAGGAAGATTTACAAGGACATTCTCTATCATATCTGGAAGATCTTTAAGTAAATGGTCCTTTAATCCATAGTTGCAAACATGCTTTTATACAGCAGGTCATCGACAAATGCCTTATAATTACTTGTGCTTATCCACAGTGCTTTCCTATATATCATTCAGAATAAGGGGCTACTACCCCCATTTTATAGATGAGGAAGCATGCAGTCTCTTTACAGAAGGAAACTGAAGAAGCATTCATTAAAAAATATGTTACAAGGGTTAGATACTATCTTAGCACCTATTAGTTATTCTTTCCATTTAATCTTCATAATAGCTCTAGGAGGTGATTCCAATTTTCACTCTCTGTCTGATATTGTGAAGGCTGATAGCCAGAAAGTTTGTGTAATTGATCCTAAATTATGCAGCCAATATAGGTCAGGACATAGGTTTGAATTCTCATCTACCTGGTTTTCAGCTTTTTAAGGAGATCCTGCATTCCTGTCCCAACTCTGACACTCACAGGCTCTATCATTTTGAATAAGTAATAATTTTTTGAGATTCAATCGCCTCAACTATAAAAATAATTTAAAATTCTTAGCCTCAACTAGAGGGACAACTCCAAGGCTTGGATCACCTGCCAGATTATGCTCTAGGTTCTAAGTGTGATTGATTGCAGACACCTCGTACCCTGCCATCCAAGGACCTCCAATGACATGGCTCTAGAGGCCCCTGAGCACTGTTGGGCACAAGCAGCATTGCATACTTGTAGGGCCTGAGCCCATCAGATCTATATGATCAATCTGTGTGTCTCTAGGAATGGCACCTACCCCTTGACCACTGCTTGGCAGGCCATGTCCCTAACCAAGAATTCCAAGCCTGTTCGTATGAATGTTAAAGGAGAGTGTGCTTAATGTGCTCAGCGTGCTTGGTATGCATTAGGTCAATAAGGTCTGCTTTCCCTTTAGTTCTCCCTCTGTCGTTATGTAGGCTGCTCTCAAGAAACAGCCTTAAATGTAACTCAGTTGCTTAAACTTATACCTAGGAGAAGTTAGGGATGCCAAGTTGCAGTTTTACCATTTGCAAAATAAGGAAATTACAACTTATTTCGAAGATGAAAATTCATTAGTTAGGAAGGAATTAGTATAATGCCTGGCATAGAGTTGATGTTATATAAATGTTTGGAACAGAGGAGAGATGAGAACAAGGCAAAGAAGGAGCTTAAATATGCCCAGAGAAAACCCTTGCAGCTCACAGTGCCTGGGCACAGGCCTCATCAGGTACACCCAACATTGACAGGATAGTTTTATTGGATAGTGAAAGTCCTGCAGACCTGTTCACTGTCATCGATCAATATGTTTTATGATAGATCGAATTAAACTCTCTAATGAGGGATCACGAAATGACAATTTATCCTAGAGCCATCACTCATTAAAATGCTATTTTGAGAGATGACATAGTTCCAGCCTTAATTGGCAGAGTTCTCGTGACTGGAATCCCTTGGGAGTGGAGATGCCCTTTGTCATTTACACATCACCTCTGTTGTAAGGTTTCCAAAGGGCCCTAAGAGGTATGTGACCTCATCAGGCATGGCATTGATGAGAAAGTCATCTCTTTCTTTGCTTTGATTGGCTTCCCTCAGCAGGTCATGGGCATAGGTTAGTGATAGGAAAGGGCAACCTCAGCTGTGTAGACACCCACACTCAGCAGCAGAAAGAAGATGGAGTCTCGAACAGCTTTATCAGTTTCTACCATCATCTGCAATAGTGGGTCTTTCTGCTGAAGCCTCAATTTACTCATCTGTAACAAAACCTTAGTGATGCCTACTGTTACCTCACTATATTATTTGGAAAGCGATCCTGGCGAGGTTTATAAAGGGAGGGGAGAGCACAGGCTTTGAAGTGATAATATTTAACTTCAAATCTCTGACTAGAACTCATTCGCAGTGTTGTGTGACTTTGTATAAAATACAGTGTTCTTTGAATAAATTACTTTGCGACATGGGATGAATTGCTTTCCATGCAAAATAGATCCATTCTACTACTGATTATTTTAATAGGATTATTGAGAGAATTAAAGGAGATGAATAATTCAAGTTGGCAAAATCCTAGCAGATATTAGCGTGGAGGGGGCTTTAAGTAGACAATGACATGTGAGCCCTTTCTGGTGAAGAAGAGAGATAAGGCATCCTATGATGAAAACATCGTTTGAAGATGCAAAAGTCCTGGGGCCCAAGGAAATGCATGGAGGTAGAGCAGAATGGAGTCAAGTCAGGGAAAAAAAGACCTAGTCAGAGAGGGTAAGAAATTTAGAAAGACAAGCAGAAGGTAGTTTTCTGAAGTGCTTCAAGTCTATATGAAAGCATGTGTTTTTCTTATTAAGTTTATTGAAATATCACAAATAAAGGGTGAGTTAAATGAAGTCTAGTTACAGAGTCTCGAAGGAAAAGGAAGGCAGACCATGTGTTCCCGCCAATAAATAGTGATTTGAAGCCAGTGAAGTGAACCTCATTTATTCTCTAAACCAAAAAGACATAATTCCTCTTGTGATAGGTATCACAGCTGTCTGTGTCATGCGAGACAAAATGATAATAAACTTTATATAAGGATTCATTTTTGTTCCAGATAAGAGTCCTACAAGAAAAGTAAAACTCAGTGATATACTTTCATATACTATGGTTTTGACATAATATTTAATCCTGATGGTACTTTTAACTTGACATGATTGGCCCCTTTACTAGATGATGCATTTGAATCTCAGAAAGGGTCAGTGACCTCTGCTGACTTACCAGCTGGTAAAAGCAGAGTCAGGGTTTGATCATTGTCAGTGAGTTCCAAAGCAGGGCTTTAACCGTGCATGTTCACTCATCAAATGCTGCCACATTGAAGGGCCCCCTATCCTCACTGATTTAAGTTGTGAACAGTTTTCTCTAGTTTTCAAAGAGAGATGCTAATGCCTTGAAAATTCTACTACCATCTTGCCCATTGATACCCGACATCAGATAACTTTCTGACAGAAAACAGATGCAATTCCCATTTGACAGCAGTGGTGCTGAGAATCATGCTTTTCCTGGAATTTTGGGACAGAATTGATGGCCTGATTCCAATCTGCCTTTCCTAGAGCCATTTGCTTTTGCTCATTTTAACTCTAAGGGCAGATTCATGGCCATTCCTGCTCTTTGATTTTTTGAGAGGGTAGGTGAGAGGGGAAGTTATTTTTATATAACATGTTAATATCACTTCCATATCCCTCCCCAAGACTAATAGATACCAATTTAAGACTTTTCAGAAAAAAATGTGTGTGTGTGGGGGGGGCGGGGCAGACAGTTAAAATATTTGAAAAAAGAATGCATCCCTAAATGTGAAATTGTTCAGAAAGATGACTTTGTAATAGGATTCAAAGTGTGTATGACAGCTACTACTTACACTGTTTAAAAAGTTGCAATTAGTACCAAAAGGATTGGATGAAGAAAATATCATATCATCGGCATATTTATAAAACAACTTCCATCAGCCAAAGGAAAATGGACAGAACTCTATTACAAGCTTTTTATATTTGAAGAGCAATTTCTAATAATATATCTAGAAGCCATTTCTGAAATTGACTTAGTGTGCATGATCTGGGATTAATGTCTTCTGCAAAATCACATGCTCGTTTGAACGTAAACATTTTGCACTTCCGTTCCACCTCTTGATTCAGAAGAATGCACCTCCAATGTGTAAAATGATCTATCAAAATTAATTGTGAATGCTCTAATCCAATCAAGTCCACCTCATTAGGCAAACATTTAAATTATTAAGTTAAATAGTAGAATATTTCAATATAATATTATTATGCTATTTTTATGGCAATGCAAATGCTTGTCTACAGATGGGCTCAGGCTTCCCTGTCTCCTCACTATTGTTGGAGAACGTCTGTTTCTATCACTGCCTTTCATACCTGTATGTATTGGTCTCTTCATAATCATTCTGCCTCTCCTTCATAATTATTTATGAAACAACTATTTAGAGTTAAAATTTGAGAGCTGGAGGAAATATTTAAGATTAACTCATTGCATTCTTTCCTTACTTGTTTATTTGTTTTTTATTTATTTATGTCACACCAGTAGTGCTCTGAGGTTTCTCCTGGCTCTCTACTCAAAAATTGCTCCTGGAAGGCTCAGGGGACCATATGGGATGCCTGGGATAGAACCTGGGTCAGCCATGTGCAAGGCAAACACCCTACCCTCTATGTATCATTGGATCTTTTTGAAGAAGTAGGAATTTAGGTTTTGAGAGGCTGAGTTGTGTGTGTGTGTGTGTGTGTGTGTGTGTGTGTGTGTGTGTGTGTGTGTGATTTAGTAAATTTTTGGAGGAGCTACATGAAATATGTACCATTTTCATGCTGTATGTATGCTCCTGCTTTCTTTTTTTCACTCATCTCAATTTGTTGCCCTGCTTATCTCTATCTCTAATTTAAATACAAATAGAGAAATGCTATGGATCAGGTCAATGATGCCATATTTTAAATCATTAATATTTAGCAAAACTAATTTTTATGCTTCCTAACCCCATCAAATACAGGTAATATTCCCAAACTAGTTCTTCTCAGAGCTTTAAATAACTTGTCCTTCCCATATTTCTGTAGTTAGCAAAGAGCTATTCATCATCTGGTACTTTATTGAAGGCCAGCTCAACAGAGACATGTTTGGAAGAAATAAGATCTGGATGTCTCAGGCTTCATTCCTTAAATTATTCCCTGGATTTTAGTGGGGAAGAACAAAAGGGAAACAAACAGGAACTAACGTAGGTTTAACTAGGGGCTGGATGCCTACATTGGTGTCTGGGGATCCAAGGAGCACATGCCTTCCCTCACCAAACATTTCCTTGTCCTGGCCCACTTGAAGCTTGTGCCATACTGTATGAAGATTTAGATTTCATCCCATCTTTTGAAATAAGTATAAAGAACCTTAGAATGGGCCAATCTGTGACCATAAAGTGAAATAAAGAGCTTTCCTGGGACAGAGTTACAGTACACTGTGTACAGTGTAATACAGTACAGTGTGTAGGATGCTTGCCTTACACAGGGCTGGCCCAGGTTCAATCCCCAGCATTTTGTATGGTTCTGAATCCCTTGCCAGTGGACTCCTTTCTCCTGAGGCTGAGCAGGCACGACTCTGACTAGAAAGGGTTTTTCTGGAGACCAGGTTTAATGGGGGAATAGTACAGCCAGGTCCTAACCAGAGAGAGGGAGAGATAGAGAACTGAGATTGTGACTAAGGCAAGGATTGAATCAGATTAAGGACCAGGGAGGTTAGGGAAAAGGTAGGAGAAGCAGCAGGGCAGTCCAGCCAACAGTTTATTTCCTATGAAGCCATCTGGGACAGATTTATCTGCCCTTAAAGGGACAGATCCCTTTTATGGGATTGTAACCCAAGAGTCCCTAGGCTCAGATCCAAGCTCAACCCCTGATAATCACATGATGTGCCTCCTTCCCCTTAGAAAACAGTTTGTCCATGTATCCATTTTAGTATCTGCCCAGTTGTGCCTGAGACTGGGATAGAACCAGCAAAAATGCTTTCAAGAGAAACTTAGAACCCTTGAATTTGGATCCAATTTGCAGAATTTATCCAGTTTTCAGAACTTGGGCTGAATTATAAATTTCTTGAGTCTTATGCAGTTTTGCTTTTGTGGGTCACTTTCTCTATAGGAAAAAAAGCATTATTTTATGACTGCATTGGTATAAAAGGGAATATATTATTATCATTACATAACATGTTTGCTTCAAAGTCTACTAGTCTCCAGTCTTAAAAGGGGAAAGATATTTTCATGAGTTTTAAAATATACTGAGGGCCCTTAACTGTGCTCATAGGCAAATTGGGCTCAAAGACATACATTTCAAGAGAAAGAAACATAAATGTCTGTCTTTAATGCTGGATGAGCTCTGACCATCAAATTATTCAACTTATTTGCATCTGAAAAAGATGTTTTGTTTCTTATCTTCTCATTTTCTATTTCTTGTCAGTAGATAGGTTTAAAATTATTGGGATGACATGACTTGTCTCCCTATCAGCCAAAATCAGGCTTTATAAGGTGCCCACTAGAGGAGATTATCTTTGTACTTATCCAAATAGTTTTCTTCTTTGTGCTCCCATTGGACTTGGTCATATTTAAAATGACCATTCTTCACTCACTGAAACTTGACTCAAGATTAGAAGTGTCCAAAACATCTCCCAATGAAAGAGCAAAATATAAAGAATTTATGAATGCATAAAACATGGTTTAAAAAATTTTGGTGGTAAAACACACCCAAAAGAATGACCTGGATAGTTTTTGTTTAAGAAAAGGTTATAAAAAAAGGTTATAGATATTTAAAATACACCTAGTATTGGGAGTGTAATGGTATAAATTCTTTGGAAAATCATTTAAAAGTATCTACTAAATTTGAATACATATGCCATGTGACTCAACATTTTTATTTCTAAATATTGGGCTCAACAATATGCAACTATCAGTATTTGCTTGCATTTGTTCTAGAAAACTGGCTATTTAATTTGATTCTACCTAGTATATACACAACAGAAATGCATGCCTATGTTCATCAAAAGTTATGTAGAAGAATGATCTAGCAGCACTATTCTTTTTTTTTTTTTTTTTTTTTTTTTTTTTTTTTTTTTTTTTTTTTTTTTTTTTTTTTTTTTTTTTTTTTTTTTTTTGGTTTTTGGGCCACACCCGGTGACGCTCAGGGGTTACTCCTGGCTACTCGCTCAGAAGTCGCTCCTGGCAGGCACGGGGGACCATATGGGGAACCGGGGAATCGAACCGAGGTCCGACCTAGGTTAGCGCAGGCACCTTACCTGCAGCGCCACCGCCCGGTCCCCAGCAGCACTATTCTTAATAATAAAAAGGCAGACACTGAAAAAGTCTATCAAGCACAGAATGTATGAATAAATTGTAACTTGTTCATATAATAGAAAGGTGCATGCAGCAAGAATAAATAAATCACTACTACATACAACAATTTTGATGAAACTCACAAACACAACATTGACTGACAGAAGTCAAATGCAACAAGGTATACAACACATGAATAAATTTACACAAAATGTGAGATTCATGCATAAATACTACTAATCTACATTGTCTGTATTCAGAAATGACTTACTCCAGCCAAAGAGGAATAGGAACTGACTTAAAGGTACATAAGAGGTTAATGATTTGGGGGCTTGATTTGGGAAACAGTTTTATGTTCCGTGTGTACTTGAAAATTCATCAAGATAAAATTATAAGCTCCACATTTTTTCTATGTGTAAATTTTCCTCTAAAATATTTTTTAGCTTAAAAATATTGCAGAAGGAGTCAAGCAGCTGTTGGGGTAGAGAACACCAGCTGGCTCTGGGAGGTCTGCTCTCTGCCCTCCAATTCTTGTTTGTGCCTTGGTAGATTTTTTAACCATTACCTAATACTGGCTCTGTGCCAATTGCTTCACATGCTTTATCTCACTTAATCCCCCAACTCAACATCCACATAGATCCTATTGTTATCCTCATACAATGGGTGGAGAACATGAAGGAACAGAATCTTAGCACCACAATAACTTACCAAAATTCACTTAGCTTCTGAATGATAAGCCAGTGTCTAGCCCTAGATCTGGGTTTTCTCTCAGTCCTTATCCTGCTTCTTCCTGCTCCAGAATCAAAGTCATTGAACTCAGAACAACTGAATGTTATGCTATCTTCAATATGTGTACAGATGCTGCTCCTCTGGACCCCACCTATTTGCAATGGTTTCTGTTCTTATGCCTGCCCATCAAACCTGGAGCTCGTGAGATTATTTTGTCCATAACCCAACAACTTTATGCGACTTACCCAATCCCAGTGGAAACATGGTCTTCTCCATGCTGTCTGATAGACCCAGACTCAGCCATCCCACAGAATATTAGCATCTTGTCTTAGGTCAGAAATTTTCAAGCTCCATCTTTTTGTGTCTACTGCTGTATTTTTCTTTAGTTCTGAATGAGTCTTTATGTATTAGTTAATGTGGAAATATAACATATAGAAAATAATGTAGCCCAGTGCCACAACTTCTACCTTTCTTCTCTGACCATAGACTTAACTATTTCCAACCCCACATAGTGCTTTTCAATATGTGTAAGGAGGAAAAGACCTAAAAGAAAGACAGGAGCAATATTTACTTTATCCTGTTAACACAAGGTTTAGCTCTGGGAATGGATGCCAGCACGTATTTCATTATACTACACAGGAATCTCAGGGATCAAGGAAATTAAATGTGGCTGTTGTTTTCACAGATTTGACCCGGTGATGTAAACAAACCCTGGGGCAGTGAGAACCCTTGCCTCTTCCACAGTCTCTTTAATACTTCTGAAGATTCTGTACAAGTTATGGAGACCCTCAGAGAGTTCTGGATTCTGGGACTGATGGAACATTTGCTTTGTAGGCAAGACAAAGAAAGCCATTACCTTCTCAAAGGGTAAATAGATGGTGATGCTGTCACAAAGTAGCAGGTGGCAAAGTGGTTCTAGTTGGTCTCTCCATTCATTTGACCTTGGAAAAAATTCTTGCCTCCTCTGGCCCTCAACTTTCCTCATTGTGCAATGAACGAGTGGATTAGCAGTTATCTGATGGACTTCCTGGATCCAATCTACTAGCATGTGTGAGGAAGTTTTGGATACCTAGTATCACTAAAGAAATAATTTTTATCCCAAATATGAAGTTAGGAAAGAACTTGCTTCTTGTTCACTGACTCAAGTCAAACTCTGAGTGACAGAGAAAGATACAAGCTGATCTAGTAAGAAGTAGGAAATAGAAAGCAATTGGGGGTGAGTATAGGTTATTGTTGACTGGATCCACCACAGACCTGGCCAAAGAAAGGGTCAGTGTTGGTAAGGTCCAAGTAGAAACACTCAACCCAAAGTTCCCTTTCACTGAAAGATTAGGTCTAGAATTCATATCCTTTAAAGTGATCTGCAAAATAATAAGTTAGATGAATATAACCATTAGACTGGAGCAAGAGGCTCTAATAAAGTTTTCAAAGAATTTGGTAATATACGGACACTGAGGTAAATAATGTTTCACAAAAGCCGTGGTCACACACACTGAGACAATGAAGTGGAGATAGAGAGGGGTTCAAATACAACCCATCTTCACTAGCCCTTACCATGCTCAGAAATTGCTCCTGGCAGGCACGGGGGACCATATGGGGCACCGGGATTTGAACCGATGACCTTTTGCATGAAAGGCAAACGCCTTACCTCCATGCTATCTCCCAGGCCCCACCACTAGCCCTTACCAATCGAAAGTCTCCTAAGGGTGTTCTGAAATATTGATGTTATTTCATAATTGATCCTTTGGCATCCAATTTGCATAAAAAACCCTTATAGTCTTCTGTCCTCTTATGTTGTCTTTCCTTAGTTTTTGTATTATCTCTAGATAATAAGGCCTAAGAATTTAATCTACCTTGCAAGATCCTTCCAAATGTGACTGATTTCTTTTTTAGTCTCCCTTCTGGGCAATAACTTTCACTGTGTATCTTGAGTACCTCCAAGGTGCTCAAGTCTCACAACTTGCATCTTCCATTCTCACAAAGGGCACCTTCCATTTTTTAATGGGTTGGATGCTTAGGATATAAATGTTTCATCCAATAACAAGTAAATAAATAAATGTTTCAATTGTATTGTTCATGGCACTCTCCTAACACTCATGACTGCATTACACACGTAGGCACTTAGTAAATAATTTACCAAGAATGAATAAATTTTTAACAGAGGTTCCCAAACTTAATTGGCCTATTGCCCTATTTTTAGAAGAAAATTTTACTCATGGATTGAAAGATACTATTACAGGTAGGGAGCTTGCCTGATACATAGTAATGGAGGAGAGCACCAGCAGGAGTGATCCCTGAGTGATCCCAGATTTGAGAGGAATCACTAAACACAACTGAGTGGTGCCCAGAAACAAACAAACAAACAAACAAACAAAAAATAAAAAGAAAACCCCTTCCACCTCAATTTATCTTCAGGGCAGGAATAAATATAAAGTTCCTTCCTCTTGAACTACCACCCCTTTGGATCTTTGCAATTCCTTCACAGAGGTATCATCTCCCATGATGGAAAGCACTGTTTTAAATTTTAAATTTTAAATGTCCTCAAACTTTTTAAAATCCAGTTAGAGATATTTATCTGAAGGATTATATATCACTCTGATACAACAAGTTTTGCAGCATATTTAACATAATTAGCCAATGTTATATAAAGCATTATAGTAAATCTCTAAACAATAAACTAAATTTCTCTGACCCAATTTAAGTTTCCCTTTATATTTTAAATATTCAGACCAGTTCTTGGAAAGTACTAGTTTATTACAAACAAATATATCTTATATGGATGAGAAAATGATTGCTAAATTAATCTTTGTCTAACATAGTCCCATTCATTATTTGCAGTCCAACAATCTGTTCCTTCTCTTGTACAATTAGATAAGATTTCTAGCTTCTTCCAGTTCCCCAACATTTTAGTAAACCTATCTATAGAGTGATTTTACCTTTACTAAGAACTTATCAGGAAGTTTTCTCCCTACTCTGCAATGTCTTAAACCCTAAAGACATCAGTTCATTTCTTCTCAATGGGCATCTTGGCTTTTAAACTACCTCTAGCACAGTCTCCAGACTGTAGTGTGTTTTCTGGGGCCATTGGTAAGCTAAACTATATTTTTTCTCCCAACTTTTGACTTAATCTATAGAATTCCTCCTCTTCGGCATAGTGCAGCTTCAGCTTTCCATCAACACTTTCTACAAAGAGAAGAAAGAGAAAGACACACTGACTAATGTGGAAACTTCTATAGGGGGCATTCAGTACCAGGCCTCTTTCCTATGCTCACATCTCCAAACCAAACAGCAAAGGGAGGGCCAGCCAAGCCCCCCAGGAAATCCCATACAGTAAGGCATTCACACTTCAGAAAAAAAGAAAGATGCAGAAAGGGGGTGGGGAAAGAGATCATTATGGGCTGCAGCCATCACACAGTGAGAAACACTAATTATTCTGTGTAGCCTGAGTTTTTCTTAGTAGGCAAACTCTTTTGAATATTAACAAATATTTATTTAGGAATTAATAATTGACATCTATTAAAGCATAATTTATGGAGAGTGAATTCCTCTTGTTTTAGGTTCCTACTGCTTGACTACATCTGTCTGCTCCAGGAGCGCATATCTCTTTTGTTTAAAGCAATCTGTGGAAGACAAGGATATGCTCTAGAGGCTATACAGAATCATGCTTATCAGGAGACCACTGGGTTAAAATTCAGCCCAGAGTCTGCCATCCAGCTTGGATACCCTAGAAAAAGTGCTCCACACCTCGATGCTTTCCTTACAACATGAAAAAAAAATCGTTAATATGTCTACTTTACTTAGTGCTTGGTTGCAAAAAGAGAAAATTATTTTGAGTGAGGAAGAAAATTTTGATAAGGATGCTGGATTTTCACCTGAAGTCTACTGGGATCTGGTGTTGAGTAGATCTCCCAACCACTTTATCTCTACTCTTTGCTCTACACCTTTTCTTTTTCTCCTCTTCTTTAGTCTCCACAAAAAAAGCACAAGCTTTTTGCAGCAGCCCCTGACATTGGTACAACCACAGAAAGTGTGCATATTGATTTTTGACTTTGTTTTCTCTGTGTCCCTTTGTAGTGCTGGCTGCAGCTTATAGAGGTGCAAAACCAACTACAGAGTCCAGGAACATATTTAATAGAATGCCCTCCAAGTACTATGATGCATGTATTCATGCATTAATTCAACAACTGCACTGAATTGCCACTGTGTGCCATATATTTTTCTGAATGCTGGAGATAGTAGTGAATGTGGTAGAGAAATATGTGATCAGAAAGGTCATTCTTGTTCTTGAAGACAAGGCAGTCTAGTGGAAGTCACAATGGCAAAGAATCAATAGGAAAGCATTCTTCCCACTTCTACAACACAGCTGTATGAAAGCATGATGAAACTCAAAGGTTTTTGTAGAGTTGTAAGTGCTTATTATAAAAAAAGGACAATCTTAGTGAAGGAGAATAAGAAATAAAAGAGAAGGAATAAAGGGGCAAGAGAAAAAGGAAAGTACAAATAAAGAAATATCAGGAAATTCAACTTGGAATTGTGGAAATATTATTTACCTAAGGGTTTTGATAAATAAAATGTTCAGTGGTGAATTATCCATCCCCCAAATTGTATTAAATCAGATGATCTCCAGTGAGTCCTGATTTATTTATTTATTTATTTATTTATTTATTTTCTTGGGTGGGGATACAGGGGGACACACCCAGCAATGCTCAGGGGTTACTCCTTAATATGCACTTGGGAATTACACCTGGTAGTGTTTGGGAGAATATATCAGATGTCAGGGATCAAAATCTGGTCAGCTGTGTGCAAGGCAAACACCCTAACTGCTCTACTATTGATCTGATTTGTGAATGTTGATTTAAAAGACCTTCATTAACTGACAAGGTTACTGAAAAAGGTACAGCCCTATTCCAGAGTTCCAGGAACCAATTTCCATTGTCAAATTGAAGGAGATATCATGTTTCTGAACTTAAAGGAGAAAGACTGTCCATTACCTTCCTTGCCTTCCAAGACAAGGCTTACGCCTCATTTTAACATTAAATACAAACAGCATTTCATCTCCTCTGGAATGCAAAACTGTGAATTTGAGTGAAATATGCAGTTTTCATTATGTTAAAAGATCTACTCATTACAATCAGGATAAGAGGATGTGAATAAGACAAATTGATCACCACTTTAAATGTATTAATCAGCTTGCAACTCTTGTCACCAGTCAAAACAGAACAGCCAGACATTTATTCTGTCTCAGTTGTGTTTTAGAATCCATCCCAGGAGGTCACAAAATCAGTGAGCCTCCTATGCAGTTTATGGGCAAACAGTCTCAACACAGTTCAAAAGTCTTGCTTGCTTTAGAAGATGATAAAGACACAGTTAGATATGTTTACATGGCCAACAAATATTTATTCTGTGCCTGGCATTGTGTAAGGCTCTGGTACACAATGACACGTCCAAGCTGGCTCTAATCCTTCAGGTTTCCATCCTTTAGTCACACGAATATATGAAATGAAACAAGTATAATAGGAGTGACTAGAAATAAACAAGTGATCAGTTTGTTGTAGTGATCATGCTATTGGACTATGGACTAGGTTAAAGACTGGTTGAGTTTAATAACCAAGTATGTAGGATACTCTCTAAACTATAAATCTGGTAGAGAACAAAGAGAAGGGCCAGCTCATCTCCAGAATCTGTATAGTACAGTCAAGAGTCTAACCATATATCAGAAGTATAGTCAAGATGGCCCAAATAAAAAATTTAAGAAAATGTCTTCATCTGATTGGCAAGGAAATTTGATGATGTTTAAAATACCATATCCAGTCCAAAGGAAAATCATAAACCTGAAACTAATAACTTCTCTGGAAATGTCTTTCTTCCCTCCCTGTCCTTACTACATGGGACAGGGGTGTAGACTGAAGGGAAGGGCAGGGAAGGACCCAGGATCAACAGAAATAAAAGGGAGTTGATGGAAAAGTTTATTTTGAGAAGGTCAATCTCCCCTATGTAGGTTTCTGTATAGAGGAGGTAGGAGTGGAAGGAAGAATCAAAAACTTATATCCATGAGGTTAAACCCAGACAGGGTTTAACCTGAAAAGGTTACTGAAAAAGGTGCATCCCTATTCCATAATTCATTGACAGGACACCTAATTCTATCTCCACTAACCAGGACCATGATCCAGGAGAACCTATAGCAGAGTTAGACAACAACCTTGGACTTGGGCATAAGTAGGAATTTTGGTCAATCAGAGATCATAGCTCAGCACCAAACTCCATCTTCACTGCATGAGAACAGAAAAACAACTGAGAGGAATGTGTGAAGAACTGACCCTCAGCTAGAGACTGGAGTAATTACCAGAATAGAGAAGCTGAAAAATGACTGGGCAGTCTTCTCTGCTTCAGTCAAGATTCATTCTTAAGAGATTTTTTTTAAAACCATGGAGTTAGGGGGCCAGGAGGTGGCGCTGGAGGTAAGGTGCCTGCCTTGCCTGTGCTAACCTAGAATGGACCACGGTTCGATCCCCCCCTCCCTCCCCTCCCCCGTTCCCCATATGGTCTCCTGTGCCTGCCAGGAGCAACTTCTAAGCGAATAGCCAGGAGTAACCCCTGAGCCCAAAAAAAACAAAAACCATGGAGTTAGATTCATGGCCATTCTACTAGCTACCTAACTGAAGTCCTTTAAAGGGGATGAAGGACAAAAGTAAAAAGAATATGAGCAGGTGGAGCTGCCCAGAAAGGGAAAAACATCCTTAAGATCCCTTTCAGCTGCTTTGTTACAAACCTTAAGGAAATTGCAGAGCAATTATTTGGGATGAAGTAAAAACAGGTATCTTCTGGAACAATCTGATTTTACTCCAGGCAATCCATTGAGGCCAAACAATCAATTCACTAGTTGAACTTTACAAGTTACTGATTTTTTTTTTTTTGCCTTCAATTATCTGCTGTTGACGATTCTATTATGAGGAGGGAGAGGGTGTAAACTCCATAAAGGGGCCTCCGGAGCAGGGCATTTATCTGGCTTTATGAGGCTGCAAGAGCCCATAATGCATGTTTTATGGGCCCATTCTCATTTTTAATCTGCTTTGATAAGATCGCTTTGCTGGAAGGATACAGAAACTCAGGCAGGCCCAGTTCAAAACAGAGACAATGATACTAGCTTGGGAAAGTTTCACTGCAATAGGTGAGTCCTTGGAAAGTTCCTTCTTTGTGCACTCAGATTCCGCTCTGTCAGGGCCTTCTTCTCTCCCTTTTCCAGATAACTCTTCCATATAGCAGGCATGAAAGATGAATAGATTTCAGACTGTGACAAAGTAATCTCTTTGACCTTGAGGTTACAGGAGCACAAGCATTTACCGATGATTAGGCTGACAGATAGTGGGGAAAAAATTAGAATTTATATGCATAGACAAGCTCCCAGGCCCAGTTTCCTGAGTCTTGCTCTCAAGTTAGAGGGTGATGAAAGAGCATTATATCTGCTTAAGCATCTTCTATCTCTTCCCACCAAATTCTATTCCCTCACTCCAGTTTTTCCATTGGAAGGATATAACAAAAGCTTTTACTCACTAGGCAGTGATATTTCATCTTCAAAATTGCAAAGTGCTTATCTTTGTTCCTTCTCTCTTGTGCATATATGTTGGGACCCATGTCAGGTCCACAGGGTGGGAGTAAAAGTCAGCTGAGTGCTTCCAGTTCAATACTGTTAGAACAGGCGTGAGTTCTACATTCTTGCCTGCCCTTCCACAAGGCAGAGTAAAGACCATCAGGATATCAGAAATGATTAATGGAAGTAGCCCTGATTCCTGAATCTCTATTGAAATTTGTTTAAATGATGTTACTGAAAGTAGAGGAACGTGAACGCTTGCTGTCTCGGTTATCCTAGTCTGCCTAGTCTTGTAAAACACTGAGCATATTCTTGTGCACAAAACTATTCTTGATTTTTTTTCTATTCTAAGTTCATATTGTTTTTGCTTGAAGTAGATCAGCAGTCTCTTGTATTTATGCTTGCTTCCATCCTATTCACTCTTTTCAGTAATCATAGGACCTGCTTATAATTTATTTGATATTTTTATATTGATTTAAAGGGATAAACCTCAAATTCTTGAGTATCTCTGGAAATGTATCCCTCTGTTGGCCCCATGTTTTCCTTTCCTTCTTCAGTCCCTTACCAGTTCCTCAAAAGAATCTTCTTGTCTCTATACGAAGTTTTTCTTATTCTTGGTCTAACCAACTGCCAGTATTTAAAACTCATATGTTACTCTATGAGGTGCCATTGCCAATGTTCTTATCTAGAAAGTTATATTTGGTTACTCAATATTAATTTTATCTTACCCTGTAACTTTTCCCTCTATTGTTTGCAATTATTTATTTGGTGGCATCTCTTTGAGTAGATTATAGGTTCCTTGGGGACAATGAGTACTCAAGTTTAAGGAGAACCCTAGGCCTCATTTAATAAGACTCTAATTGTTAATATGTACACAGTACAACTATTAGACCCAGAGACTATTAAATGCCAATTTTGCCTTTGTGTCTATTTTTATTTATTTATTTATTTTTGGTTTTTGGGTCACAAATGGCAGCACTCAGGAACTACTCCTGACACTGCTCTCATAAGATGGCAGGCTCAGGGGACCACATGGGATGTTGTGATTCGAACCAAGGTCCATCCTGTTTTGGCCGCATGCAAGGCAAATACCTTACTGCTATGCTATCGCTCTGGCCCTTGTGACTATTTTTAAAATGAGAACCCTGAGGTAGTGAAGCACAGTGGTTTCCTGATCTATCTAAGGTCACATGGCTAACAAATGGCAGATTCTAGAATCTAGCCTGGTTTTGTGTATTCAGGCTATCACTAACCTATGAAATGAGTCTGTCTAAAATGGAAGATGATTGGGGCTTAGAGAGATAGTACAGCAAGTAAGATGCTTACCTTGCCACAGATGATTCAGGTTCAACTCTTGGGATCTCAGATGGTCCCCCTAAGCGCTACTTGCACTGATTCTAAATGTAGATACAGGAATAAGTCCTGAGCCTTGCAACACATAACCCCCAAACAAACAAAAATATATAAATGGAAAATGACTAGCATGTGTTTTAGACTTAATGTCGCAGAAGCATCTAGAGTAGAAAGATGTCAAAAAGCACAACCAAGATTTTCTCTCAATACTTAGGAAGCTGGTACATGTCATCAGTAACTTCTGTGTGACTCTGGACATAACCTCCCCTTTTTCTATTTCTTTCAAAGTCACAGCTATTTTCTCTTTCATGAAAGTGGTGGGGGACAACGTGCCATAACTACAATTTGTTCACAATATACCAGCCTTGTCTCTATCTGTAAAAAATGAGATCTAATAAAGTCTCAACTCTTTCTTCCTTCATGTCCAAGTAATGAACCAGACATATATCTCTGTTGAGTATGTATTCCCTTGATCATGTTGGCACAACAAAAACATTGATATATGAAGTGAATAGAGACTGAGGCAGAGCCAACAAAATTAAAAGAGTAAAATGGAACAGAAGCATAAGTAATAAAATAAGGAAGAAGTAGAAGAGGACCTTTAAAGAGGTCAGTGTCAGAGGAAGGGGACAGGTGAGCTAGGCTGCCTCCAACAGAGCTCTTGACCAAGCCCCAGAGTTCACAAACAAACTCAGTTGTTTCTCAGAAATGTCGGCTGACCCATGAGAGACTTTTCTGACTTGCTCTGAGCCAAGAGAGAGGAATGAAAAGGTTGATTTAAAATCCACAAACACATAGAGCAGAGATTGCAGATATAGAACAATAAATGTTCTGGTCAAATTGCCGATTGGAGTATCTGTATTAGGCCGTGTTTGTAGTCTCCGCGTGTCGAGTGATGGAGAGTCTAGATTGTGACTGGGGAAGTCACACAACAATAAGGTCTGATGTTTTGTTTCCACTTTTCAAAGGCGGTCCTTTTTTCCCTCCCAGTGATAAGGCCCAGGAAATGGTTAGTGACATGCTCGTGGGAACCTATGGAAAAGAATACACACGGTATCAATGGTGCAGCCGCCGGCCCAGGAGCAGAGCTGGTGGGTGGGGGAACTGCGGGCTCCTTGCGTGGGCTGTGGCAGTGAGATAGCATTGAGGAGGCTGCCCGGAGCCTTGCTCCCCCAGTCTAGGGACCGGGCCCCTTTATCCAGCCAGAATGGGTGGAAGGCCAAACAATGTAATGCTATATTTGGTTTGACAACAAAGGACCCTAGAAAGATTTGATAGTGCAGGGATGGCTGGGAAGGCAGTGCACGATGCAGCACAATAAAAGCTCTGCAAAGGTATTTAACCGGGCCTTTATGCCAGGAACATGGCAGGGTATGGATGTTGTCATGATGTCTAATGGTTTTTGTCTGAGCCAAGGTAATATTTACTAACGTGAGGTCCCTGGACAGGGCAGAGAAAGGTATCAGAGTGCTCCTTGTGCCACTGCAATTATTGGGTCACCTAGAGTCACACCTTATGATAGCCAGTCCTCTACAGATTCTGAGCTCAGTCTTACTCAGGTCAAGAAAGTCAAAGGTGAAAAACCTGGAGTAAGAATGTTATAAGGAGTAATCCATTAAAGCAGCCTTCCACTTGTAAAGTGACAGCTGAGTCCCAAGTTCTTTCTTTATCAGGTGTTCCAGGAGGAATCCCCAGGATGCCGGGGAGGCAGAAGGTACAGGATGAGGGCACTTGTGAATAGAATTGTATACAAAGACTGTTTCTTCTGGGAATTCCAGCTAGAGTAAAGGCAACAGGCACCAAAACTATCTGGATCCTGAATGAGTCACATGAAATAGGTCTTAAGGAAGGTGTCCACTTAAGGAACAGAATTCTCTGCAATAAAGCTCAGAGTTTTCTCAAGAAGGATACAGAGGATAGATGTCAGTTTCTAAAAATGCAAGGAAAGTGGATAATGGCATGGCAGGAAACCCTGTCTGTATCAAAGAGGTGTCCTAGACTGGCTACTTCCTCTTAACAATGATTCTAACTTCCTTAATCTTTAGCCAGGGGGAAGAACATCAGTGATTATTTTCAATTTTTGTCCTGGGTATTTGTTCTTTTTTTGCCTTGAGAATGGGGTGATAAATTGAGGCCACAATGATCAATATTTAGGACTTACTCCAGTCTCTGGGCTCAAGGATTACACCTGGTGGTTGTTCAGGAAACCATATGCCATGACTTGAACCAGGGTTATCTATGTACAAAGCAAGTTACTTAATTCCTGTAGTATCTCTCTAGATCAATTCTGTTTTGTCTTGTTTTTATTTGTTTGTTGTTCTTAATGGGAAATTCCAGTCTGATTTTTACCATACAGCAAAAGAATTCCAAGGGTTGGAATCAGGTATGCTAAAGGTTATGAGTGAGTCAGGACATGCAATGGTATGGAATCTTTTTGCTCTGCCTTTTGATGTTAGCAGCCAAGATGCCATCAGCCTAGGCCTTCTTGTCACAGTAAGAGCAATATGGTCTCTGTGAGAAAGCATGTTTGCAGCACAGGACCTATTGCTCTATTCCTGAATCAAAATTTATTTTCTGTAGAGCCTAGTGCAGGATGCTCTGGCCTTGAAAGATTAATAACTTTCCTTTGTTACATTTGTCTCATTACTGTGAACTTGAAATTCCCCAGAATTTTTAAATATTTTCCCTAGTTTTCTAGTAATTTGTTCCTCTTCAATTTTAATCAGTTTTAGCCATCCATCTGCCCATTCATAAAACAAGGATGCGTTTCACTCATAGGGGCTAAGTGTTATGTCAGATGCTGAAAAGGGTATTGAACTTCTGAGATATAAGAAAGTATTGTGAGATTCCTGGAAAAAAGGTGACTTTTCTGATAGTGTCTGCTGCATAGAAGGTGTTTGAAAAGATATTCATTTGAATGGACTAGCAGTTTATATTGAAGTACAACAAAACCTGTCTCAAGTAGATCATGTCAGTTTCAGATAACTCTAATACTATTCCTAAACTTCACCCAGTCTTTTATCTTTTTAGATATCTATGTAAAATCAAGAAATCAGTAGTGATTTATTCAGTATATATTGAGAACTAGTCAGGAGACTGGAACTGGAAACTGTAATGAAGATGAGTCTTGTTGTATAAAATAATCTTTCTTAACTTATCCTCCAAACAAGAAATACTTCTCCTGAGGGTCAAATGTCTGCACAGGGCCCTTGCTTCCGAATATTTGGAACACTTTGGGCTTAGGACTTTGACTCTGTCTTCACTCAGCTTAGTGGAAGCCTGAGGAAGCAGGCACAGAAGCCTAAGCCTAAGGATAGCAGGCTATCAATGAAAACCCTCATCGGAAAGACTGCTTAACTTTATGAATTCCCTCCTGCTGACTCTAGGGAATATTCCCAAACCTGCAATAAACCAAGACTTGGCAGGGACAGACCTGTGGATCCCCAGACACTGTCAGGAGTTTTAGCTTCTAATTGGCAGACATCCAGCTTCTGGGGCAGCCTAGTGATAGGAAGGATGTGGAGCAATTGTAGGTGTTAATGAGGGTTGGGGATCAGCCAAGAAGCAATGTAGTGGCATCTGCCATAACACTTCCTGTTACCTACAGCTTCAGAGACAAACACGATGGGTCAAACCCT
>PVKC010016938.1:0-20512 GCA_004027635.1 Crocidura indochinensis
AAGGCATCTACCTTGCATGCACTAGCCTAAGAGGGACTGCAGTTCAATGCCCCCGGCGTCCTATATGGTCCCCCAGGCCAGGGGCAATTTCTGAGTGCATAGCCAGGAGTAACCCCTGAGTGTCACCAGGTGTGACCCAAAAACAAACAAACAAAAATCATTTCAGAGGCTGGAAGAATAGTATATCAGATAGGATACAAGCACATCAGGTACAATAAGTACAGCATGTAGGGTGCTTTCCTTGCACAGGAGCCAATCAGGATTGGATCCTAGAAGCTGCATATGGTCTCCACAAGCACCACCAGGTGTAACTTCTG
Organism: Crocidura indochinensis; assembly: GCA_004027635.1. NCBI lineage: Eukaryota > Metazoa > Chordata > Mammalia > Eulipotyphla > Soricidae > Crocidura > Crocidura indochinensis. The sequence goes on from PVKC010016938.1 coordinate 318, forward strand.
AGCACCACTGGGTGTGGCATAAATAAACAAAAATAAATAAATAAATTCATGATAAACAAAAGTTAGAGATGTTACCACAAAACCTATCAGACAGTAATGTTCAAGGAAACTGGTAGGTGAAATGAAAGGATAGCACCCAATAACTATATGAAACCATATGAGAAAGTACAGATCATTTTTGTTGTTGTTGTTATTGTTCTTGTTTTGGTCACACCAAAGAGTGCTCAGGGATTACTTCTGGCTCTTAACTCAGAAATCACGCCTGATGGACTTAGGAGATCATATGGGAAGCCAGGATCAAACCCAGGTTGTTCACGTACAAGGAAAATATCCTCTGAATGATCTCTCTAACCCTGGAAATATATATATATTATATATATTATATATATATTTAATAAAGGTAAGTACATGGGAAGTTATAAAAGGCAGTATAAACCAAAAGACTCCTGGATTATTAAAAATCATGCATGGGTCAAAGCAATAGTGCAGTGGTAGGGTGTTTGCCTTGCACACGGCTGACCCAGGATGGACCTCGGTTTGATCCCCCATGTCCCGTATGGTCCCCCAAGCCAGGAGCAATTTCTGAGTGCAAAGTCAGGAGTAACTCTCGCCCCCCATCCAGCATCATCGGGCGTGGCCCAAAAACAAAAACAAAAAATCATGCATTTTAAAAATGTTAGTGTGTAACCTCAAATTTCATTTTCTACATCTTTGAAAGAACCAGTACCCTAAAAAGAACGACTGTTTTCTATCCTTAGATACAAAATGTGTAAAGATATCATTTGTGACATCTTAAAAGAAGGATGCAGATGATGCAAAGCAGCAGAGTTTGTGTGTGTGTGTGTGTGTGTGTGTGTGTGTGTGTGTGTGTGTGTGTGTGCTATTAACATAAAGCTGGGATAAATTCAAATTAGAGTACTAGAACTTTAGGATGCCAAATGTAATCCCCATGGTAACCACAAGAAAAATAACTACAGAATATATGCCACAAGTAATTGTTTTAAAGAAAGTTACACGTTTTTCTACATCTTCACTACCCAAAAAAACCCTCAAATATAAGAAAGCAGTAATGCAAGATGAAGAATAAATAACAAGAAGGAAGTCTCCTACATGTAGTCATTAATTTAAATGGATTAAGTTCTTTAATCAGAAGACAAAGATTGACAGAACGTCAATCTTAGCTTTGGGTTATGAATAAAAGATGCAAACAAATGAAATAAAATGAAAGTGAGGACATTTGTATTAGTTCTACAAAAAACTATAAACATGACTATAAGAATATTGAAAGCAATTTATATCTCATGTTGAATAAGCTATTTGAAATGAACAGAGCTAAGATTAAATGATGAAGAAGTAAATAGTCAAAAAGCCCTAAAACTAAGGAGATTAACTCAGTAATAAAAAAAAGTTTCCTGCCGGGCGGTGGCACTGGAGGTTAGGTGCCTGCCTTGCCTGCACTAGCCTAGGATGGACCGTGGTTCGATCCCCCGGTTTCCCATATGGTCCCCCAAGCCAGGAGCGACTTCTGAGCGCATAGCCAGGAGTAACCCCTGAGCATCACCGGGTGTGGCCCCAAAACAAAACAAGACAAAAAAAATTTTCCTAGTAAAGAAAAGTCCTATGTCCAACAATTTTACTGATGTAGCATAACAAATATTTACAGAAGAATTTATACCACTCCTTCTGAACTTCTCCAAAAAATAAAAATAAAGAGGAGAGAATTCTTCCTTGTAATTGTATGAGACCAGAATTAACCCAATATCAAAGTTGGACAAAGACACAAAGAGAATAGATTAATATCTCTTGAGAACACATACAAAATTTCTCAAAATATCAGCAAACAAAATTCAGCAGCAGGATTCAGAAAGTAAAGGGCCTGAGGCACTGATCTTATACGAAATCAATTGATTCAATCTTTGGAATTACATCAGGAATCTGATTCCCTGAGCATCTCCATAGGTGAACCTGGAACGCAGAGTCAGGAGAAAGTCCCAAGTACTACAGAGTATAATCTTCAAATCCAAACCCTGCCCTCCAAAAGAGTTCTGCAACATATCAAAAGGATTAAGTACTGTGATTTAACAGCACTCATTCCTTGAAAGGACAGTAATATCATATCAATAAATGACCCTAAAATAAATTAACTCAATTAATATGGCAAAAGAATTTGACAAACTTAATATATTTTAATAATCAAAAGCTCAAAATAGGGGATGGGGATTTAAAAAAAAGCTCAAAATACTTGGAATGGAAGAAAATTTCTTACATGTCATAAAACCTATATAGGAAAAACCCAACTGGATATTATATTATTTGTGAAAGACAAAGTTTTCATGCTAACATTAAAACTAATGCCACTTTCACCACTTCTTGTGAACACAGTTCTAGAAGTTATAGTCATAAGAGTAAGGCAGGAAAAAGAAAGAAAAGAAACCCAGATTAGAATAAAATTATCTATTTGCAGATATACTTGCTTTGCATGCTTCTCACCCTAGTTTGATCCCCTGAGAACTGAAAGAAGCAAACCCCAAGCTGAGACTAAGGAATAGTACCCAAGAGCCACCAGCTTTGTCTCCAACAAAAAACAGTAATGCTACTATAAAATAGCAATAAGGAATATGAAAAGAAAATAACAAAACAATCTCTTTTATAATAGCACAAAATTACATTAGAATTAATTTAACCAAGAGTGTTACAATGAAAATTATAAAACATTGCTCAAAGAAATTTAATAAGATATTTATAAATGAAAATAAGTTCCAAAAAAAAAAATAAGTTCCCTGTTCATGCACTGGCAAGTAAAATTGTTAAAACTATCCTAAATAGTACTGAATGCAATATCTATTGTTACCCTCCCCCCAATTTCCTGCTTATCTCACTTGGAGAGGGAGACCCTTCCATAGCTGAAAGGGGTCTGTGGTTGGTAATTTAAGGGGTTGCCTGGGGGTAGAGTGACACAGAGGCTCATGGAGATGAGAGGATCAGCTAGAAGAAGTGAGGAGAGAGAAATAAGAGACAGCATGGATGCAGAGACTGTTTAGCTTAGAAGCCACACATGGTGGTTAGGGTCTTATAGTAAAGCTCCATGACTCCTGAAATCTGACTGCTGTGGGTCATTTCCTCGCTGTCACCCTGATACCTGCAGACCCGCTAGGCCAGAGGGGCTGCAGGCACGATCCATCTGTGAACATTCAGGACTTAATAATTAGTATTTAATACAATAATCTATCACAATTCCAATGATCCCTTTTGAGGGTAAAATTTAATAAGAAAACTCATGTGCAATGTATATGGATTCTAAATAACTCAAACATTTTTAGGAAACTAGAGTAAAATTGAAGGGCTCACACTTCCTGATTTCAAATTTTACTGTCTCATCAAAATACTGTTGCATAAGCAATAAACAGGCATATATAAACTAGAGAAACAGAAGAGAAAATATAAACATTCTAATAAGTTTAAATGATTTTTAATAAGAATCCAGGACCATTAACTGGATAAAACAGTCTCCAAGAAATAATTCTGAGAAAACTGAGTATCTCTAAGCAGAAGGCTGAAGTTGGGGATGGAGCAATAGCACAGCAAGGAAGGCATTTGCCTTGTTTGCAGCTAATTCAGGCTCGATCCCCAGAATCTTATATGGTCCCCTGAGCCTGCTAGGAGTAATTTCTGAGTACAGATTCAAGAATCACCCCGAACTCCTCCAGGTGTGGTTCAACACCCCCCACCCCGAAAAAAAGAAAGGAAAAAAAGAAAAGAAAAAACTGAAGAGGAACTCTTACTCAATACCATATATAAAAATTAACTATTGAAGTCTTAAATGTAAGATTCAAACTATTCGGTTAAAACACAGGACAAAAACTTCAGGATAAACTATTTAACAATGATATTCAAGATATGACACTAAAGGAGCCAGAGAAATAGCATGGAGGTAGGGCATTTGCCTTGCATGCAGAAGGATGGTGATTCGAATCCTGGCATTCCATATGGTATCCCAAGCTTGCCAGGCATGATTTCTGAGCATAGAGCCAGATGTAACCCCTGAGCACTGCCTGGTGTGATCCCCCCCAAAAAAGATATAACACTAAAAAGATATGAAACAATAATAACTACAAAAACTGAATTTTATCAAAAAATTTAACTAAAAAATAATTTTATACATTAAAGAGACAATACAAAAGTGTAAAAAGGCAACCCACAAATGTGTACAAATTTTTTGTTTTATAAGAATTCATCACTGTACTGTATTAAAAACTCAAACTAAAGAGCAAAAAATCCAATTTAAAAGTCGCCAAAGGGCCTAGGTAGGCATTTCTCCAAAGAAAATACACAAATGACCTATAAGTACATGTAAAGATGATGTTCAGCATCACAAATCATCCAGGACATACAAATTCAAATTATAAATCAAAACAACTCACACTCATTAGGATGGTTACTACTTTAAAAAGAGCAGAATAGGGCCCAGAGAGATAGCTCAGCGACGTTTGCCTTGCAAGCAGCCGATCCAGGACCAAAGGTGGTTGGTTCGAATCCCGGTGTCCCATATGGTCCCCCGTGCCTGCCAGGAGCTATTTCTGAGTAGACAGCCAGGAGTGACCCCTGAGCGCCACCGGGTGTGACCCAAAAACAAAAACAAAAGAAGAACAGAATACAAGTAGTCAGAAAGATGGTAACAGCTGGCATCCACATGAACCACTGATCCATCCAGGAATGATTACTGAGTGCAGAACGAGGAGTAAGCTCTAAGTACGGCCACACACACACACACACACACACATACACACACACACACACACACACACACACACACACACGAGTGCGCCCTGAAAAAGACAGAAAACAAGTGCTGGCATAGATACAGAGAAATCTGACCATTACTCATTGCAAAGATGTAAATGGCACTACAGCTAAAAAATTAGTATCATAGATCCTCATATATTAAGAATAGAATTACCATATAATATGGCCATCTCAGTTCTGGGCTTATACCCAAAGGGATTACAGGTTCTGTCAGAAAGATATTGTAAGTGTAGCCAATTGAGCCAACTATGCTTTTTGCCCTGTAAGCCCGTATGCAGCGGCTGAGATGGCAGCAGCCTCCCTGGGTAATGAAGTCACCTGTGGCTTAAATGGACTGCAATAAGGAACTTCGGAGACAAACCTTTGTCCCGGACCTTCCTATCTATGCTCATGCTGGCCCTAGCCACAGGCTCCAAATAAGTATGCAGGGAGCCTTTAGAAAGCCCTTGGGCACAGTGGCAAGGGTTCACACTGACCAAGTTATGATGTCCATCTGCACCCAACTGCAGAATAAGGAACATGTGATTGAAGTTTTGTGCCAGGCCAATTCAAGTTCCCTGGTGGCCAGGAGACCCACAGCTCCAAGAAGTTGAGCTTTATCAAGTTTAACGTGGATGAGTCTGAAAACACAATGACTGAAAAGTCCCTAATCTCAGATGACTGTGGGGTCAAATAAACCCTGGGTCATGGGCCACTGGATATATAGTGAGATCTGTACCTTTGACAACCTCCAGGTGCCTCTCACCCAGTCCCACTTTCTACCTCACCATCATAAATCCTGTTCTTAACCAAATAAAAGAGAAAGATAGCTATTTGTACATCTATGTTCATAACAATTGAATAGCCTATCCAGGAAAGCCATCCAAATATCTATCAAAGATAAATTAGTAAGCAAAATGCAGAATATATATTCATGGAATATATATCCAGTCTTAGAAAGGAATAAAATTCTATTCACGCTCAAACATACTGAATCTTGAGGACATTATGCTAAATAAGTTGATCACAAAGGGACTTACTTGTACAATTTACTTTCAATAATTATAGTTGCATAATTCCTCTTCAATATAGTATTTAGCAGTTAAGGACATTAAGACAAAGTAATAGATTGGTAGGAAAGGCAATGCCGAGTTATTTAATGAGGATAGGGATTCAGTTTTGCAAGATGAAAATGTTCTAGAGGTGGTTTATATCAATATAAGTAGATTTCATTAACATGACTGAATTTAAATGATTACAGTGATCAATTTTATTACAACTAAAAACAAAATAGAGCAAAACAGTGACCACTGAGTTAGCTCATATAGAAGTTAAAAATTCAAAAGTTCAAGGGCTGTCTCATATGGTTGTACCCGGTGTCAGGATTGGGCAGAGTGCTGGGTTTGAAATCCAGTCCGTACTGTTATCCATGCCCAGCAACTAAAGTATAAAGAGGCAAAAAGAAAGAAATGGAGAAGTGAAGAAGGAATAAATTCACAATGAGAGAAGGGGATGGAAAAAAAGAGAAAGCAGGGAGGAAAGTGGGTGAAGTAGAGGGGAATGAAGAAAAAGAGAGGAAAATGAACCAGGAGAAACAGGAGGAGGGAAGGGATGAGGTGATGAGAGGGAGGAAAAGTTCTACCCAAGGGAGTGAGGTTTTTCAGATTTTTTTATTTTGCCTTTTTTTGTTTTAATAACCTTTGTACTTTTAATATTTTTATTAAAGCTTTGTGATTTGCAAAGTTATTTATAATTAAGATTTAGGCATACAGTGTTCCAGCACCAATCACATCACCAGTGTCCACTTTCCTCCATCAATGTTCCCAGGTTCCCTCTTTTACCTGCCCCACTCCCAACCTGCCATCATAATAATCACTTCTTAAAGTTTGGTTATTATATTTTGGGTCTCATAATTTCATTGTTGTTGACTCTGGGATTTGGATATTTAGCTCTGTCCTTCCTCCAAAACAGATGTTTTTTTTTTTTTTTAAAGCATCTAACTTTAGGAGACCTCATCACAGTAGCTAAGAATCTCTATTTTAGGAATGTGTTTCCCTTTCAAATGACAGTGTGTGCAGGGGCCCTATATCCTCTCCTGAAAGATAATATTATAACAACTAGATTACCTCTTACCTTGTTCTAATTCTCTCCCTAAACTGCTTCCAAAATAGCAAATAATGCAATGCTGGAAAAGTTCATCATTTCTCTCAGTTCAATGTTGTCTTCTTCTAAACAGAAATAACCCTGGAAGTAGTTAACACCTCAATATTAACATTTATTGAGCATTTTCTTTGTGCCAGGTACTAGTCCAAGCACTTTACACATATTATATCAATCCGGAAACATTCAAGATGATGTAAACACTGTGATTATCTTCGGTCTTATTGTACAAATGAAAAAGCAGAGATAGCGGTTAAAGAATAGTACAAGGTCACCTTGTTGTGAAGGAAAGCTCTGGAAATCCATGTTCGACTCTTCCTTCAATGACAGGCCTGGCCTTTCCCCATCAATAACCTTTCCATTCAGAATAGGAGTTAAAGAATTAAATCGGAGCTGCCATTCTTGAGACCATGTCACTTCTCTGAAAGAAACTGGAACCTGTTAATATTTACTAAGGGGAATAAGACAAAGGGGGTGGCTAAACAGACCCAGCCCCCTTACAGGTAAGTATAACCCAAGGACTTTGCATTCCTATCCCTTGCATTTCTTTCTTTCTTTTTTTTTTTTTGTTTTGTTTTTTTTTTGTTTGTTTGTTTTTGGGCCACACCTGGCAGTGCTCAGGGGTTACTCCAGGCTATCTGCTCAGAAATAGTTCCTGGCAGGCACAGGAGACCATATGGGGAACCGGGGGATCGAACCGCGGTCCGTCCTAGGTTAGCGCAGGCACCTTACCTCCAGCACCACCACCCGGCCCCCCGCATTTCTTTCTATTTCTAACCTACACCATATTTCCTCACACTTATCTGCTCATGTTGTCCCTCGAAACTGAGAAAACACAATAACGTGCATTGCTTTACCTGCAAGACAATCACATTCATCCAGACAGAAGTGGATTTTCGACCTCCCTGCAAAGTCTTCTCTCATTTCTACCTTGTCAAATCGACTGTGTCCTAACCACATTGCAGGACAATTTTCTTCTTTCTGCTGTTTGTTTTCCATTTAGGGAAGAGACAACATCTTGTTAATGACCATTTCTGAAGTGATCACGGCTTTGCATACCTCATTTCATTCTGAACAGTTATGATGATATTCTTGACCTCTTCTTTTTTTAAAAAAAGTATGAGAAAGCCTTTAGAGTAAATCTTGTTTGTAAAAAAAAATACAACAAAGATGGATTCAACTTTAATCCAGATATGATTCCAACCTCTGTCAAAGGGGACAACTCAAATACACAGAAATGTATTCAGAATTACAATTCTCATATGCAAAACAGTAATATGCAAATAATCGTTGTGTAAGAAATGGTCAAGCTGCTTTGAAATGATTGGCTTAAATAATAAATAAATCTGTAAACACAAATGAAGACAGTACTAAAAAATTCTGAACGCTTTATCTTTAGAGACAAGTGAAGTAAATAAACACAAGGTAAGAGAAGAGGTGAAGTTTGGTTATCTGGCTAAACTAGGGCATAAAGACCCATCCATCATGAAGCAACAGTACAGCCATACAGCTGGCTTGGATTATGGAGTATAAAGTGGCATACAGAAAAGGTATGAGGAGAATAAGGTGAAATGTTCAAACACCTTTTTTTTGAGAAGCATAGACTTATTGCATACAGTTCTTGTTTTTTGTTGATATGTTTATTTGAGATTTTATTTGAAAGGGACTACATGTGGCAGTGCTTGGGGCTTGCTCCCTCTGGTACACAGGTGAGATGCCAAACAGTGCCAGAAGTCAAAGCCAAGCCCCTGCATACAAACTATGTACCCCAGCATTTGTGCTGTCTTCCTTCCTCCATTGCTGTCTTTAGAAAAAAATTAAGTGAGAGAGTAATAAGGGAGGAACTGAAGGTCAGGGGTTTAAAAGAAAATTGAGTAGGCTGGGGAAGTAGTTTATTGGGAGAGAACTTACTTTACATGACAAGGCTCTGGGTTTGATCCCCAGCACTGCAAAAGGAGAGGAAGAATGAGGTTGGTTTTCACATGCAATACCTCTTTAAAACTGCATAGCTAAGAAATGCCAGGTTGAGAAACTCTTCCCCCAAGTTCTTTCTAAAAATATTACAAGAAGAGTGTGGCAAAGCTAGGTTCTCAAATGCTGAGAGTTTCTTAAGTAGCAAATATTTATACAGTGTTTATATTATGCTCCTGGTTATATATAATATATAATGTATAATATAATGATATAATATATGTTACCCAAGATATGAACTTAAAAGCCAATAGCAGAGTAGTGCTTGGTATTGAGTAGTTCTTCTCAGTAGTTTTTTTGTTTTGTTTTGTTTTTGTTGTTGTTGTTGTTTTTGGGTCACACCCGGCAGTGTTCAGGGATCCATGCTCAGAAATCAATCCTGGCAGGCTTGGGGGACCATATGGGATGTCAGAATTCAAACCACCGACCTTCTGCATGAAAGGCAAATGCCTTACCTCCATGCTATCTCTCCAACCCACTCCTCAGTAGTTCTAATTGTGTCTATCATTATTATTATTATTATTATTATTATTATTATTATTTATTCCACTTATGAGTTTATTTATTCCATGACAGCACAATGAGGTATACTGTTCTTTGTTATCCTTGCCTTATGACAAATAAATATATATATGACACTATGGGTCAGTGTTCTTTGGCCTAAAGCTTGGCATCTGTTGGGTACACTGATCCTAGAATGACAGTCATAACCAAGGCAACACATTAATGGCTTTCAACCTTTCTACACCTTTGGACTAGCACTGTAATACATTGGACCAGCATTTGAAGAGCACTGCTATAGGTAAGCCTTTCACAATCACGATCTTTAAATCTCACACCCAAACCTACAAGGCATTATTACCCTCTTTGAGTAGGAGAAAACTGAGGCTCAACAAGGTCAGATCCAAAGTCTGACAACTAGAGATCCTATTTTGATTGAGTTCTACCTAGTTCCATAGGCTATACTCTTCTCCAGGACATCAACCACATTCTGATCATAGCTGTGCCATAGTTCAACCCTTTTAAACCACATCATATTGACTCCACACACTCTATCCACTGTGTGTGCTAAACTTTGTTTTTGAAAAGAAGGCAGACAGGAGGCCACGATACTGGGCAGCATCATTTTCTGTGCATGACTCCAAGCTCAAAACCTATTACTTCCTGTCAAGGGTATTTGTGTCTTCAAGTTACAAACCTGGATTACAAAAGGTTCAGAAGAAAACATGGGCATCCTAAGGGGGAAAATCATTGGGAAGAGACTAATTTTTCCAGAGATTACTTTGAAGAATTAAGTTGGATATATTTTAACACAGTGTGGAACTCAAGATCTGTGAGTTTCCCCAGTGCAAAAGCTTCATGAACAAAAGCTACATCTTAGACCATCTCTTCTGGATATAATCTTGTTTCTGAACTTCGATTTGAAACATTATATTGAGCAGATGAAGAAAGACATATGTCGCCCATAAAAGCTCTAAGTAATATTAGAAGGAACATAAGCTATATTATGTGTTTAAACTTATGCTGGTATTACAGATAATACAAGATAAGCTGTACAAGATAAACTCAATGTCAATTATCTATGGTGATCATGACAAGTGATATATTTTATTTTGGATAGATATATCATCGGCACTATAGAAAACTCAGAGGGGAAAGTGTTTTAATGCAAGGAATACAAAGTTTTACCTAAAAAAAATGTTTTTATGTCTTTCCAATCTAACAATTCTTCCTAGGGTTTTCAACTTCCCCATTTTTCTTCTCCTCGGGAAAAAATCTTTAAAACCACTTATAGATTAAAAAAAAAAAGAAGAAATAGGTTTGGGGTTTCACATGGGTGACCATGTAATGCTGTATTTCTTAGTATTTCCATTTATGTCTTTAGAACACTTGGGTCAGTTGTCAAATTTGAAAAGTTCTGCTAAGAACCCTCCCCCCACACACACAAAGAATTTATTCTAATCACTGCTTAACAAATTCAAAAAAAAAAAGCTTATAAAAGTATGGAAACTTTCCTCATCATTTCCATGGTGTGAACTCACAGAGGAATATAAATATATATTATCATGAAATGGGTCCAGATTTGAATTTCTCAAAAAAGGTTCTGCCTTTGGATAAGGATTACTCCCCGAAGGCAGGAAAGATAAAAGCCATCACAATTAATTAAGCGCGTATTCATGAAATCCAAGGTAGCTTCAGTTTCTTTATTGCACAAATACAATTAACACTTAATCTGAATCTCCAGAAGTTACCTCATCATGTGACTCAAAATAAAGGGAGGATCCAACCTTGGCCTTCTCCGTTTTACATGGGAAAACATTAATGACGCTGACATCCGAGACAATTAGACAGTGTCAGGGAATTGTTTTTAGCCAGCTTTCTGTCACATCTGTGGTGTCTACGAGCAAGAAGCCTCATTGTTTCCACGGACCGGGGCTTTTTGTGTAAACCGTCAATCTTTGAGCGACTATCAAAGCCGTGAGGAAATTAGAACAGACCAGCTCCGCAGCCCTACACTAAAGCTTAGCAGGGTGCATCCACTATGCCACTAATTAGGCAGTGACCAACAAAATAACCTGTCACTGTCCGCTAGCCATTTCCCACACACCTGCATTTCATACCCGAATAAGCATCCAGCCCCAGAGCAAAAGGGGGAGCTGCTGAAGTGTGAAAAATGAACCAAATATAACAATGTTTCCATCCCCACCTATACTGGGTGATTACCAGTGAACATTAGGGGGACTCAAGGCGTCTCAAGACTCACAATACAGTATCTGAAACTCGAACCCGGGGGAGGGGGGGGAAGCCACACATTGAGGTTGTATTAAGGTTTGCTTCAAAAATATCACCCTAAGATGGACCTAGAGTTATGCATAAAACCCAGGAAACTGAAAATAACCGTAATTTAGATTAGAGACCAGGAAGCTGACTTTAAAAATATATATACATTTTCCTTTCGATCCTTTGAAAGAGAAATGCATATACTATTCTCTTCATCCTATCTAGTCATAAAATAAAAACAGAGAATGAAACAGGAAATAGAGTAGCAGATTGTCGCCTTTTCCCCTTACATTTTCCATGCTGATTCGGTCATTTCGGGAACACCATCGTTCTTTTAACCCTAGTATATATTCATATTTTTCTCTCTCTCTCTTTTTTTTTTAGGTATCTCTCTTTTTCCCCTATAGTTTCACCATAAGTTCTGAAGGCGACATTTTACTTTCTAGTATTTTCAGCCACAAGGCTTAAATGCCTTGCAGGGAGGAAGGTAGAAAGGCACAGTATAAAATGGACTGTAAACACTTTTTGTTTGGCCTTGAGTCTTCTACTGTATCTGAAAACGCATCATTCAAGGGTAGCAACGGTTAGTTCCATTACATCTGTAACAATATCATCCTTCATAGATGACAATTGGAACTCTAGTTAAGACTTCTCCCAATTTCTTGAGTCACAAGTTTTTGTGGTTTTTTTTTTTTGCTTTTATGCTAATATCTCTATTGATATCAGTATTTCTAAACTTGATTTTTTTTTAAGTTAGGGTAAAAAAATTCAAAGAATAGCAACTTGATTATGGTGCTGGAAATGAAAAGAGCCTCCATCCCTCTCCAGCAGAATGAGTAAAGCACAAAACAAACTTTATACAATGCCTCTCTCCACTTTATTTGACCCTAAACAAAGATTTTGTGGTACAGGTACCCATATGATAGATTTCTTCTGAAAAGGCAACTGGCTTTTAAGGCCATCTATCCTTTGGAACAAGTCCTTTTTGTCCCTAGGAAATCCAGCTGAAGTTTTTTTTAAACAGCACAACAGAAATGGAAGGACAAAATTGTTCTGTGAAGAAACATCCCTCTGTAGCCATATGTGTTAAGGAACCAACTATAGTGTTAGAGCATCCTTGATGGGGTCACAGACAGACAATACAGAGCAACTTTCCAATGGTATTTGTTAGATACTTCTGAACACTACTTTTCTTTTCATGAGACTTTAGCCAAAAACAGCATTTTCAATTATAAATAAAAACTTTCTCCACCTCTTCCTACTTGAACTCAAGTACAGAAGGCCCCTATTTAAAATTCAGCTCCGGAGCCGCCACCAGGCTGCCTGTTCAGCTGCCAGTGGCTTTTGTGTACAAAGATGTTAATTGGTCCTAATCCCCTCCTAGAAGCTGTTTTGGTAGCCTGACCTGGCACCCTGAAGAAGGACACCTTGGTGTGAAAAACTAAAGGGTCCATTGAGGAGGGAGTGAAAGGCAGCCAAGCATTCCAACACATTTTAATTTCAGGAATTAAAAAAGGGGAACATCATCATGGAGATCCTAGAGAAAATCTTACAAAGCTTTAATAACAGTGAAGAAAGTCCTACAAACACCCAAGCTACACGCGCACACACGTGTGTGCGCACACACACATACACACACGAAGAAGGAAGTTTCACAGTGGAGGCAAAAGGAAATTCAGATTCTCAAGTTCCATTTTATTATCATAAACTCAGTTCTCTGAAATTCAAAGACAATTTGACTAGAAATTTCTTTTTTTTTTCTTGCCTATTTCTCCAATTGGATATGGTTATGAAAATCAGGTTTCTCATCCTGCTGATTGTTCCAAAAACATATTAAACTACATGGTCTTATTTGATGGAGATATTGTTTCTCTTTAATTATTGCATTTCCATTTGTATTAGCCAACTCAGTTTCTGCAACAAAAAGTGGAGAAAAAGGGAAGTAATCCTATGGTAAGTGTTTAATTTACTCTAGTACATGTCAAATAAACAATCTCTTAACATACTATAAAATATTATCTACGCTCTGTACCTATGTAGAGAATATACATTTACTCCCTGGGTGGCAAATTATGCTAATGGCATGCACGAGCTACAACCGTGGGGTTTTGAATTTTTTAACAGAGTTCACAGATCAACTTCATGGGTCAAATGAGTTTTGCCTTTTATCTGATAAAAGCAGAACGATATGAAACTCACGAATTACTAAAATTGTACAACATTTTCAACCATTTTCACCTTGCTTAGATTTTAGTCTCCCACGCTGGTTTTTGAAGATTTGTTTTCTCATTTCTGTTAGCACAGCAAATATACATAAGGACCTTGGAGTGGGAGAAATACCTCAGACAAGAACATTTGCAAGGTTACATCAAGTAAAGCAGAATGTCCTCAGAGCAACTAAAAAGACACTGAATAAAGTGGGGGGAAGTTCTGGCATAATGGATAATTCTAGAAGCAAATAAAGGAGTTTTGGGTATTTTCTGAAAGTTTGGGGATTAATATGCTCTAGAATAAGGTCAGGATATCCAAATAGAAGATACAAATGACTCACAAATCTATGGAAAATGGTGTATCCTTAGTAGTCATTGGAGAAAAGCAAACTCAAGTCACAATAAATTATTTCCGTACCTCTGCAGGACTAGTTTCCATCAAAAGCAGTAATATCAAATGTTGGAGTGAGTGTGGAGAAAGAGGAACTGTCATTCATTGTTGGTGGACTGTACATAGCTGCAACCATTTTGTTATACAGTGTGGAGTTTCCTCAAGAAGCAAAAAGGTTCCAGTGAGCAGAGCTATTTATAATAGTCAGCATATGGAAACAACCCAAGTGCCCAACAACAGATGAGTGGCTAAAGAAACTGTGGTAGATCTACACAGTGGAATACTATACAACTGTTATAAAAATGGAATCATGAAATTCGCCTATACATGAATAAACATGGAGACGATTATTCTTTGTCAGAGAGAGAGAGATAGACACAAAATAGTCTCACTTATCTTGGTATTTTAATGAAAATAAAAGACAGTATGGTAATAATACCAAAAGACAATAAAGATGCGGGCCGGAAGGACCAGTCCTTACTAAGAAGTTAACACAAAGAGCAGTGAGCGCAGTGAGTGGGGGGAAGAAGGAAATGGGGAACATTGGTGATGAGAGTGTTACACTGGTGAAGGGTGGTGTACATTCAACTACGAACATTTTTGGTGCTTAAATATATTATTAAAATAAATAAAAAATATGTCAATGGGGGGCTGGGCGGTGGCGCTGGAGGTAAGGTGCCTGCACTAACCTAGGACGGATCGAGGTTCGATCCCCTGGTTCCCCATATGGTCCCACGTGCCTGCCAGGAGCGACTTCTGAGCGAATAGCCAGGAGTAACCCCTGAGCATCACTGGTTGTGGCCCCCCCAAAAAAAACCAAAAAAAAAGATGCCAATGATACATCAACCTATTCTAAATATAAAGAATTTAACACAAGAGCTATATTTTTGTGATAATGTTTACTGTAGAATGATTTGTCTTAGCCAAAATACGAATATAACCAAAGTTCTCACTGGCAGGTGAATGGGTAAAGATGTGATGTGCAGGAGAGATCTTACAGGGGTTATGGCACTTGCCTTGCACACAGCCAACCAGGCTCTGTTACATGGTCCCAGGTGTTATCCCTGAGCTCAGAGCTAAGGGTAAGCCCTGAACACTTCCAGATATGCCCCATACCCCAAAAATGGTTCATTTACACACTGGAATATATAGCTTCCAGAAAAATGCAGTGATGTTCACAGATGCTACTGAACCTAGGTTGCCTTTTAACACCAGTACCACATGTTAAGTCAGCTAGTTCCAACTGAAAAAGAAGAAGGGCATTAAAGGAGGTCTGTTTCTGTGCAAGGCTCTGATGCAGGGGACTGCGCATACCCAAGGCAAAGCACCTAGGAAGCAACTGGCTGCGAAAGCCACTCTTGGGTGCACCCTCTACTGGAGGGGTGAAGAAGACTCATCATTACAAACACATACTTAGACTTTATTATTATTTTTAAATCATTTTTGTGACCAAAAGTGAATAACAAATCTTTCACAGTAATATTTAAGGCACATAGTGACAATGAATCAGGGCCATTCCCATCATCAGGGTTGTCCTCCCTCCACCCCTTTTTCCAGTATGTGTCCCATAATCTCCCACCTTTGCCCCCCCACCACCCCCAGTGCTAGTGTAACTGTACTCCTCTGTGTTTAGCTTGTTGTAGATAGGGTATCGTTTCTGTTGTTGTTGACTTTGGGTTTGGTGTTTAAGTCTGATCATTTTTTATTTCCACTCAATGCTCATATGACTGTTTGGTCCTGGTACTATTTTTATTTCCCCCCTCAATTTTTTTTTTTTGTTTTTGGGTCACACCCAGCATGCTCAGGGGTCACTCCTGGCTCCATGCTCAGAAATCGCTCCTGGCAGGCACGGGGGACCATATGGGGCACCGGAATTCGAACCGATGACCTTTTGGAGGGAGGGGAAGTATTGTCTCACCCCTGGGTACAGATAACTACCTGAGCCCTGCCCATTCCTGGGCGGGGCTTTGGGAACCGGATATTACATTTATTTTACCTACAAACCCCGCCCATTTCCTGGGAGGGGTCTTGGAAGGGTATATAGGTCTGGGATCTCTGGCTTTCTACCCTTTTGCCTTTGCGCCCCTTTTGCCTTTTGGATCCTGGCCAACATGTAGGTCAGAGGTGACATGGATGAAAGTAGATGCAGGGCTAGCTTAAATGGTAGGAGCCACATCTGATGGCTAGGGCTGAATAAAGATGTTACCTCTCTCCTCTTCTCTCCTCCTCTCTGCTGAGCCGGACTACGGACCAGGACCCCCACCAGTAAGATGGTCCCATTCGACCCACGTGGGGCCAATCGAGCCGTGTGATTGGGGATCCCAGAAAATTAAAGACCACCACCAGCCATGACTCTGCCTCTTCTCTCCTCCTCTCTGCCGAGCCGAACTATGGACCGTAACCTCTCCAGGCCCCGTACCCAAAAAGCGCCCAAAAAGCGCCCTTCGCGGCGCCTACCTTGAAACCCCTGAATTCCATATCAGCAAGGGGACTTATGTGAATTCTGTTTATGGGTGATCGTCCTCCCACTGTAACTTTACCTTGTCCTCTTTCTTTGCATCTTTGTTCTCATAATTAAAAAAAGATGTTATCTCTCATGAAGCCTGCCTATGAGTGAGATTTCTACCTGTCACTCTCATGAACCTCCAGACCCGCCGGTTAGTGGGGGCTGGAGCCACGTGGTCTGGGATGGCGGACAAAGGCCTTCATCTCCGTCCAGCACCATCATAAGAGCTGATTTTCTTTAGGGAAGTAGCCTGGGAACATAGGTAGGGGAAGTTGGCACAGGCAGTGGGAGCAGTGCCGAATATTGTACATCTCAAACTCAACCATGAATAACTGAATCACAGTGCTTTAATAAAATAAAATTTACTAAAAAATAATCCACTATGATGGCTAACATTTCCTTCCTTTAAAAATGTCTTTGTTGATCTATACACAAAGGGACCTATTACACTAGCAGTTCAGGGGGCAAAAGGGGGTGGTATGTGATGCATGCTGGGAACATGTGCTAAGGGAGGACAACAGTGGTGGTGGGACTGACCTTATTTCATTGTCACTATGTACATTAAATATAACTGTGAAAGACTTGTAATTCACATTGGTCACAATAAAAATTATTTAAAAAATTTTTTTAAAAAGCAAACTAGGAAAAAATGTCTTTGATGGGGCTAGAGTGATAGTACAGGGTAGAGCGTTTGCCTTTTGGCATTCCATTTAGTCCTGAGTCTGCCAGGAGTAATTTCTGAGTGCAGAGCCAGGAGTCACTCTTGAGTGACCCAGGGTGTGACCCAGAAACCAAAAAATGTCTTTGTTTCTTTTTTTTTTTTTTTCTGGTTCTGGATGTTAAAATCTCCCTACCCCCCATGGGGTCAATGTTATCTAAAAATCTGATTTCAAGTGGAAAAATAGGGGAAGAAATTAAGTATTAGAAGCATTTTTGTTTTCATTTGTGTGTGACTTTTTGATATAAATATACAAGTGAAAATGTTTCAGAGGTAAGTTTTCACAGTTTAATTTTATAACAAGTACAAATAAACCTGTTATAATTTTCTGGATGATGCCAGCATTTGGATGCTTTTTTTTTAAATAAGCAAATTTCTTGGACCAGAGAGATAGCACAGCATGTAAAGTACTCACTTTGCATGAGGCAAATTCAGGTTCATTCCTGACATCATGAATAGGAGCCCACCAAGAGTATTCCCTGGGCAAAGAACCAGGAATATGCTCTGAACACAGCTGACTATGCTCATCCCCAAAAGTAAATTTCTTATCGATGGACACTAAATAGTTTTTTAGCACTTTTTATCACATACTTTTCTTAATAATATTACATAGTTGGGGGCTGAAGTGGGTGTTTTGGGCCACATCTGACTCTGTGCTCAGGGGAGTATATGTGATGGCAAGGATTGAACCTGGTTGGAAGCATGCAAGGAAGTTCTTTTACTCACTATACAACCTCTCCAGTCCCACAAGTATATATTTTTAGTGCTGTCTGTCTTCTCTGCTGTTCCTGTAAGTTTACTATTAAAATACACTAATCTCTTCTTTTCAATATGCTGTCACCATTCATGGCAAAATAGAAGTGCGAATGACTTACTTAAGCAAGATTAAATGACTGAGAAGGAAAATGACAAGTTTCAAAGGATTCTACCTCTGTTTGCATATATCAAGACATAAAATTCATTGGCAGGGTAAAACAATTCAAGAAAGAAGACAAGTCTTTGGACATTTAGAACCAAGATTACCTGAGGGGAGGAGTGTAGAAAGAGGTTAATAAGGGATTAAAAATTGTTTTAAAAAACAATCCTTGAGGTGGGTACTTAATCTAGAAAGACAAATCATAAAAATGGTATATAACATAATCAGATACTAAATGCAATCTTCAATGGATAGTAATACTATTTGGTTCACTAACATCTTTCCTTAAAAAGAAACACTTAATACTTCCCAACATTAATTTTTTTTACAAATTATAATAACCACATAAAGACCACTGTGAATGAGTATACAATGCAATTATGCTGCAGATTTTTCAAGCACTGTATTTACGTCCTCTAATTCTTCCTGACGTACTTCATTTAGCAGACAATCATTGACGACTGCATCAATATAAGCCAATTTATTATTGACAGACACGACCCATGCAAAGTAGACAGGATGTTTGCTGTTAGTCACAAAGCCTACCTTGTACGCATGAAATCTGGGTTCAATCCCTGGCACTTTGACAAATAAAAATTATTCATTTTTTGTCCCTATCTAAAATGTCTTCCAGATCTATAAAAATCTAAATAGCACCCAGTGCAAAAAGATACAAATAGTATAAAAAGGTTCAATTTATTTTTAGAAATAAAAACTTTAAATGTAAAAATCTCGCTGATAGATTATTTAAAGGAGAACTAGCATTTACCAATACTATGTCATTTGTGTGGGGATCTAATTTGGGTCAGCTGCATGCAGTGCAAACATGCAGGGCAATACACACAGGACTATCCCTCCTGACCCCTTGGTGTTTAGTTGTGAACTAGCTTTATATACTTTATGTTTAAGATATATAAAACTTTTTTGATTTTTTTTTATTTCTGCAGTCCTGGACTGATGTTTCGGGGGAACAGAATCATGCAATACTAGAGATAAACCAAGGACCTCCTACATGCAAGACATTGCCTCAAACATACCCTTTAAAATATTTACATCAGAACCTAAGTATCTTTCCTAAGTTCATCGATTTGCTAAAAAGGTATGGTGAAATTTAATTCAGGTCTGATTACAAAGCTGACTTTCTTTTTGACCACCTTGACACCTTATTTGACACCTTGACACCTCAACTTACTTTTAAATCTTTTTGATGAAGAATAAAGAGTCTATTTTAATTTCAAATGACTTGAACGACCATACTAAATATTTATGTTCATTCTGTATTTACTTAACCTTGTTGATCATTTCCTTTATTTTACCTTTGAAGCCCAAGTTAGACTTCCAATTCTTCTTCCCCTTACCAAGAGCATGTCTCTGGACAAGTTATTCCACATCTATCAGTCTATAAAATAAACAGATAATTGAGGGGCTAGAGAGTACAGAAAGTAAGGTGTTTGTCTTACATGCAACATACATGTATGGAAGGCTTGGTTCCTGCCACTATCTATGGTCCTGAGCCAGTAGTAAGCTCCAAGCACCACTAGACATGCCCAAACCCTCCAAAATATTAATTTTTAAAAATGCTATCAAATTGTCATAAAGAGAAAAATATACACATTTGAGACACACTAAGTAAGATTTGTATTTAGCCTGTATTTGTAACTCAAGTTATTTTCAAATACTACAACCTTCATTTCTGTGCTGTCCATGTTGCTTTTCCATTTGAGTCAAACAGAAATTTTATGACCCACAAAGTCTAAAAT
>PVKC010016939.1:0-20407 GCA_004027635.1 Crocidura indochinensis
CACCTTAAACCTTGTACTTTCTCTCTGATTCCAAGCATATTTTGGAGGGGTAAAAATTTTGGTTACCCTCGAAAAAAGTAGCATCAATTTATTTGAGTAATTAAAACATTCTGATCAGGATAGAATTTACAATAATTTTATTCTAACAAAAATAGAAAGTTCTTATTACTATATCACCCCTCCAATATTGTCATTATTTTCAGTTTAGCCAGATTAGTGGTATTTAATTTTTTGAGTAAGATTTTTCATTTTTAAAATGTATTTTCAAATGATTCCTGGTGTTAAACATCTTGCCACATCTTATAACACATGTATTATCTAATATAATCTCTAATCTTTTTTTTT
The DNA here is from genome assembly GCA_004027635.1 of Crocidura indochinensis. Classification (NCBI taxonomy): domain Eukaryota; kingdom Metazoa; phylum Chordata; class Mammalia; order Eulipotyphla; family Soricidae; genus Crocidura; species Crocidura indochinensis. The sequence goes on from PVKC010016939.1 coordinate 346, forward strand.
TTTTTGCTTGCTATGCCTAATAAATAAGGCCACTATTATAGTGGCTTGGTTTTTTTGATTTAACACAGTTTGAAAGCCTTATATGATAAGTTTTGTTTAAATATTACTTTTTTTCTTTTTGTTATTATTTAAAATTTATCTACAAAATTCTACAAAAATGTTACTAAGATTTTGGCATAAATTTGCTTTAAATTTTCACACAATACTTAAGATAAATTGACACTATAATTATTGAAACTCTCAGTCCATGAATAGATTATGCTATTGTAAGCAATGCTATCTTTTCAAGATGTATCGAAATGCATTTTTAATTTATACCTACAAATATAAATTTTCTGAAAAATGTTTTGATTATTTGACATTATTATATATTGGATTAGTTTTCTTTTACTTCTTTGCCTTAACCACTGCACTATTACTCTGATCACTTTTTTAAAATCCTGGATTATCTTCTTACAATGATACAAAAATATAATTAATAATAATTATCAATAGTGCATATTATGATGAAATGCTTATTAGCTCTTTAATTTTATTTATTTGCATTAAGATTTCTAAATATATAATAAAATATAGACATTCTGTTTTTAAACATTTTTTTCGAAATTGTATAGATATATTTTTCTTGCCTCAGTTAAGGACTGAAATAATTTTCAATTTTTTTAATTAAAAATATAAACATCAGTGATTTTGCTGTTAACTAATATTGATAGTGATATGTTATGTTAAGATATAATGATAGGGGCCCGGGAGATAACATGGAGGTAAGGCGTTTGCCTTTCATGCAAAAGGTCATCTGTTCGAATCCCGGTGCCCCATATGGTCCCCCGTGCCTGCCAGGGGCAATTTCTGAGCATGGAGCCAGGAGTAACCCTGAGCACTGCCGGGTGTGACCCAAAAACTACAAAAACAAAAACAAACAAACAAACAAACAAAAAAAGATATGATATACTTGACATAAAGTTCTAACATTTACTTTCTTTAGAGATGTACATTTTGTTTGTTGTTTTGTTTTGTGTCACACTCAGTAGAGTAACTGAAAATACTCCACTCAGTGGAGTAATTCAGGGTTATTCCTGGCTCTGCACTCAGAAATTGCTTCTAGCAGGCTAAGGGTACCATATGGGATTCCAGAGATCAAACCTGGGTCAGCTGCATGCAAGGAAAATGCCCTACCCACTCTGCTTTCCTCCAGCCTCAAGATATATTAAGTTGATAATTAAAATAGAAAATATATATGAGATATATATTATGATATATTTATTAAGCAGAGCATAGATTAATTTGATAACAACACTACACTTTATTCTGCAATTCAAATTGCATAGTTATTATATGGGATATTTCTTTTATAGAGAATAATGAGTATATATATACTCATTTGAATTTTTGCAGTCCTCAAAATAATTAATATAGACACAATAAAGTGGTGAAAATATTAAATTTGTAAAAGAGGGGGAAAAGTCTCGCAATATTTATAACATTTACAAATTTTAAACATGGTTTTTTTTTGTAAATTAACTTTCTCTACTTCAACTAATGTGTTTACAATAGAGTGAAGATATATAGATAGGATTGATTTACAAAGCTACTAAAGAATGACTACAGCTGAAGTCCCTGTGATCTTTTAGCACTGTCACCACTTGTCTTATTCCTATATTCTTGCCATTGCACAAATGACTCTGTTTGCTAGTTTTATAATAAAAGACTAAGAGTTTGTTATTGTTTGTTATTATCTATACCCTTTTGTTTCTCTTTATCCCACAGATGAGTGGTATTATTCAGTATTTGATCTTCTTATTCTAACTTATTTTACTTAAATTTGTTTTAGGAATCTCCATACTTTTTTCCATAAAAGCTGAACCAGACAACATCACCACCAAGAGTAAAGTAATTATAATGGCTAGTAGTAATAGTTATTAGTAAAATCATAGACCCTAACCTGATATTGCCAATGGGAGCAGTGAATCACACTTAAGAACATCTGTAACCAAGATCCCTCCCTTAGTTTCCAAGAATCACTGAAAAAAAAAAGAAAAAGAAAAGAAACAAAATGAAGGGTCAGCTGTAGCTATGGATGGGAACAGAAGCCCAGGAATATCCAAAAATATATTAATATGTTTGAGGCACCCTGAGGATATCAACAGAAAAATATTCAAAGGAAATCTTTGAAAGAGATATTCAAGCCGTGAAAAAATGTTGAAGAATTCACTGAAACAGATTTGAAAAAAATAAAGATTAAAGAAGATACTCAGGAATAGTATAGAAGGAATTGAATATAGAATTAGAGGAGCAAAATGGTGGTGAAAGTGGTAGGGCGTGTGCCTTGCATGTTCTAACCTAGGACAGACTTCAGTTCAATTCCTTAGTGTCCCATAAGGTCCCCCAAGCCAGGAGTTCTTTTTGAGTCCATAGCCAGGAGTAAACCCTGAGGGTCACTCGGTGTGGCCCCAAAACAAAAACAAAACAAAAGCTGAATCAAGGTGGAGTTAATAGATGAAAAATTCAAAAAGAAAATCAAGATATTTAAAATATTTAATAGTCACCAGAATTGAATACTTTAGAAATTAAGAGGACTAGAGATAAAAAAATACCAGAGGTTGTGATTATAAGAAACAGGAAGAATACAACTGACATTTATGAGTATAAATACTGAAAGAGTAATTCTTTTCATGTTAAATGTGAGATATCCTTGAATTATGAAACCAAGGGAAATTGCAATATGGTTGATTATATAGATAATATTCAGACAACAGGTCCTGCCTGGACTTGATACATTCCAAGTATTTGGCATCAGCTGAAGCCATTCATAACATAAGCAGAGCTCCAAAGTGCAGAATTTTCCAGAGATAAATCAGACTATTAGAAAGAACTTCTTCAAAATGCTAAATGTTACTTTAATTGATCATTGTCAAAAATTGGATGTTTAATGTGGAATTCACTGGTTACACTTTCAAGAGTTGTCATGAGGAGATATGATTGTATACTAATATTCCTCTTACTATTATTTGGATAAGTAAATATGCTGGTAATTAGTATTATATTAACATGCAAATAATATAAAACATAGTTATTAAATACATAAAAAACCTAACACTTATATATCAATAGACACTACACTATTTAAGGATAGCATTATAGTCAACAAAATTTTTATTTAAATTTTCTTTTTTTGAATGTATCATAAAGATTATCAGAGAAATTACACCAGCACATAGACTTACAAAAGTGATGAATATGTATAACAAAACTTGGGCATTAAAGGAGCAATACTTATGTTTTTTCTTAGGATTTTAATTAAAATCAATTGTGAGATAATAACTCTAGATTTTAGTTACCTTATATAAATGTAGTTATTTCCTTGAGATTAACAGTCCTTCATTTTTCCCTCTGAATCTGAGGTGATTTGATAGGTATTTCACAGGTGTATATACTTTTGTGAATGGCATTTTATTTAGATTAATGTCCTCAAGTTTTTCATTGTTGCCATATATGAGACTTTCCTTCACATCATACAAATAACCTATTTATATGCAGTTTTGTGGCTTTGGATCATATTTATCTGGGTTCAGGGATTACTCCTGGCTCTTGCTCAGGAATCACTACTGACAGGGTTTGAGAGACCAAATCTGATACCAGGGATAGAACTTGGTTGACTGCAGTCAAGGCAAGCACCCTACCCATTGTTATATCTCTCATACCATATTTTTAATCCTTTAATTCATCAGGGATTTTTTTTCAAATACATGGTCTATAATAAATTAGTGCTGTAATGAAGATAAAGAAGCTAAAATCTTCTTATAATTTTGATTTAATATTTTTCATAGATAACCACCCCCAAATTACAGGAGCTTTTTAAATGAAGAAAAACATGTTATTTTTTCTGACATGGAGTTTTATTTTCATCAGTGACTGTCAGTACACAGAAATACTTAACAGCATCTTCTAGAAGTAAATATAACAAGCAAATTACACAAGTATGAGAACAGAAATAATTATCATTGGTATGTTTATAAACTGCAAAATATAATGCAACAGTGAGCATCAACTTCTAAATGTAATAATTCTTCCAGTCACCAAATCTTCAATAACAAATTTGAATGTTTTAAATAAGATACTTATTACCATTTATAAGACTGAAAAATATAAAACTTATTTGCAGAAGTAGCATTTTGAGTTATAAAAAGACTAATTTTTCATGTTTTCTTTGATGTGCCTACAGAACATAGCCTTAGGAATTTTTTTTAATAGGCAAAAAAACCCTCAGAAATATCCTAAGACCTCTAGCATTCTACTTGGCAGGGATATAATAGAGGTGAGGATTCATTTATTTCTTAGAAAACAGCTAAATTAAATATTTCTTTAATGTTCTCCTATGGCTAATTCATTGTAGTTTCAGAGTCCAGAGTTGTATTATATATAACATTTTCTCTTCTTGGGTGGATGACATTTATTTAAATTAAAACAGGGGGCTTCAGAATAAGCTATATAACAAATAGCAAAGTCTCAGTTATAAATTAAATGAACTTATTTGGCTACAATCTTTACCTCATTTTAGTGACTGATTTTTCTCTTTTGTTTTGTCATTTTCAATGAAAAGAGTTTTTTTTTCTTCTCACAGCATTCTTTTATTAACATAAGACCAATTCATAGTGCTAACAGTCAACCAAGATAATAAAATTTCATTTCTATAACATTAGGCTTTGGTAACTCTCATTCCATCCTGAGGGTGTGTGTGTGTGTGTGTGTGTGTGTGTGTGTGTGTAATTTTTCTAAACTTTACAGCCATCCTTGTAGTTGTGACCATAGTATTTGCATGATTTCCTCCACCCTCATTGGTTACTTTCCTATAAGATATTGATCATAAGACTCTTCTCATTTTTATTGTCTGGGAAAGTTAATATACATTTATGAGCTACCAACAGTTGGTGAAAATTCAAAATAGTATTTTCAATTCTGACCATATATCTCAGCTATGTTTTTCCAATACCAATTTAACTCTTCTAAATACTATCAGAAATTTTAGCAGCCAGCATGTCAACCCTGAACAAATATTTGCATTCACGAATGCTCTATCATATTCTCAAAAAATTCACAGAATATTATCTTTCAAAATATGTGTTTTTGCTCAATATGAGAAACATATTTAGATTTAACATGTATGCATTACACTCACTTCAGGAATTATTCTAGTTTTCTATAAAGTTAATGATTTTATAAGCAAGTCCTCTTTAACACTAGAGAGCCTTTGATTTAAGACAGGCTTGAACTGTTATATTTTGAGCAAAGGATTTCTAAATACTTTTTTTCACAGAGATCTGTTGTCAACATTATTTGGCTTGCTTGCTTACAACTTGATAAGTTCCAGATACTAGAGTTTTTCACTGAGTCTTATCAATTATGTATGAAGTGCTTATATAAATTTATAAAACACATAGAGTAGTTTTAACAGTAATTACTAGTCAGTAAAAATTATTTAGAGCAATGTAAGGTGCTCAGTAAATTCCCCAAGTATATTAGTATTAATACACTGTGAAGTTGGTTCGACAATTAATCTCATTGATACGAGTTTTGGTTTTGTTTGTTTGCTTGGATTTGTGGGCCACACCTGGTGATGCTCAGGATTTACTCTACCACTGTGCCATCGCTCTGGCTCCTCCTTGATAAATTTTTTTATCATATTTATGTATGCTCTATTTTAACATTTATATATATATTATATATATATTTTCAAGAAAAACTGAAAAATTGACACCTAACACTTTTCAATATCTCTATGTCCCTAGCAATATTTGTAATTTTGAAGAGTGATTTTCTAGCAAACAGCAAACTCTCACTTATCATTGGTTACTTCTTGAAAACTGTAACTTTATTTTAAATTGTTGAGGCACAAAGAAACATATGTAGTGAAATACAAATAATGTTTTTTACAAACAATAAATAATTATACAGAAAAGAGGAAAGAGGTACACTCCTCAGGAATAGGAGTGGGGTTACAGTACTAGTTTTATTATATTGTGTAATAAAAAATTATATTTTATTCGAAGTGTGGGTTGTTGATGGTTTTTCTCTAAAATGATTAGCTCCTTTACCTGAATCTTGACTTTCAATTTTTTTTTCATCATTTTATAGTTAACTCAGATATACCATGCTTGTCCTTAAATTGGAACAGGTCAGAATCAGACTGCACTCTAATGATAAGGGATAACTTATCTAATGATAAGTTCTAACTTAAAAAATGGATAGGGATGTATGAAACTATCAGTTATTAAGGGCAAGAGAACTGGAAACCGTTCAACTGGAGCCATGTATAAGTTCTGATGTGTTAGTTCTTGTAATGCCTAAGTGCTCCCTGTCTTTTTAGGAGGAAAAGGTCACATAAGGTGCCATTTTTTCTCTGTCAAAAAAGACACAATAATGCAAATAATCCTCTTCCTATTACATCATCTCAATTGACATTAGTTAGGATTTCATTTTTTTGCAATCAATGTTATAATAAAAATATGTAGAAGGAAATAGAATATTCCAAGTACAATACTTATGGCAATTGTAGGCTATACTTGATTAGCAAAGGTTTCATTTACAGATCCTGAGTAAATAGAAGATAAAATGTTACGAACTTAAATTGACTTGTTAAGCAATCAAATGGAAATGAGCACTAAATATTAAAAGACTGAGTTGAACCTTTAGTTAAAACTTATATTTGGGTAAAACTTTGGTAATAAAAATAAAATAAAAAATAAAAAGTTTGGTAAAAATATTTGGTAAAAGTTTTACCCAGATATATATTAATGTGTAATATAAATCTTTGGGTCTTGGAGAAAGACTAGTTTACAAACAGGTTAAAAAATGTGTTTTCCTAAGACTTTACTTAAAAGAATTTGTATCCATTCTAAGCATATAAACTTGGAGAGGTAAATCATTGGACTTTTGATGACTGTGGATTATAAAGTATGAATCTTTCACTCATCAGATAAAACAATTTTTTATCAATGTTTTTTATAATGATGTTAAATATGGTGTTGATTTTAAGAATGCTCATAAGGCTCTGGGAAATTCTATGAATGTGAAGAGCAGCTACCAAGACACCTATATTTAGTCCCCTAATGTTTCTTAGCAAGTTAACAAACACTTATATTAGGCCTTATTTAAGAAACCAAAGAAACAGAAAAAAAATTGAGTCTTGCCCACAGAGAAGTTGGCTTCATGTGTGTGGTTTTTTAAAATGAGCTTAATTCCTACTGCAAACACACTTGTATGTAGACTGGAAAGACACTAATGAAATAAAAACCTCCCCGGATTTTCAAGTAATCCCCCCAGTTGTGGCATATGGGATGCATAAGCTGTTTGCACAAGCATAGAATAAATCTAGCAATGACTTGAGTGACTTTTAGAGAGCTACAAGGATTCTGATTAGATAATAAGAAACAGTGTTGTTTGGAAAAGAGCTTTACAAATGGATTTATTTAATTGGTGGGACACATGCATATTTTATATTTCAACTCTATTATATACTAAATTCATCCCAAATAACACTCTACTACCAGATAAATAGGAAACCAATGTCTTTCTGTGGGATAGATTTTTTTCACTGGATAGTAAATTCATTGATTAATGTGTTCCAAACACTAAGAATATATGGTGGTAGAAGTCATTACCTGTTGTTCTTATCACAAATTCTGGATTGCTATTGCCATGGTTGATCGCTCAAACTGTCAGCAGCTACGAAACTTGATAGACTTAATGTGATGCTCTTTAATGAGACAATGCTGCAGTCAGTGCCAACTAATTGTATTGGAAAACATATATGTTCTGGGAAGGACAGAGACTCATCCTTCTGAAGACTGGTTATGTGCTGCAGAATTTGTTCAGGAACTCTCTGACTAAATTATTTCTTTTTAGTTTAATTCAATTTCATTATTATTATTTTGTTGTTGTTGTTGTTGTTGTTGTTTGGTTCACACCTGCCAGTGTTTAGGAGTTACTCCTGCCTCTGCACTCAAATATTGCTCCTGGCTCAGGGGACCATAGGAGATGCAAGAGATCAAACCTTTGTCCGCCCTGGATCAGTCACATGCGAGGCATATACCCTAACACTGTGCTACCATTCTGGCCCTTTTTTAATTAATTTATTTTGATTAAATTATTTCTAAAATTATAACTATCATACTATCAAGGGAGATCTCATTTACTAAGAAATTAAATTGCATGATAGCTTTCACATCAATGAACAGATTTCATAATAAAATGGTGATATTATGGTTATATGATCAATACTACTATTTCGGAGAGAGAGGGAGATGACACTTCACACAAAAGCACACACATATGTACCTATATGCACACTTACACACAACATGCTTTACAGATTACATATGCTTGTCGAGGAAAGGGAAGGCAGGATATTTGCAGTGTTTTTAGCTACAAAAATGCAATTATAATCCAAGGGTTGCAAGGAATAAGCAACTACATGATTCATTTGGTAGGGGTTGGGAAGGTTTGAAAAGACATTCAAAAAAATCTAGATATATCTGCTAGAGAACTAACAGAAGGTAAGGAAACATCAATAATATGGTAGAGTAGTAAGTTAAACAACAATCTGCATAAATATCAATAGGGAAGAAAAATCTTGCTTTAGTTATAACTTTATAGCATTTGGTATATATTGTAGATTAACACAAATGTTTATAAGGAGTCATTTCTATAGTCTGAATATAATAAAAAATTAGTAAATTTGAAAATTAACAGCATAAATTAAATTGTGATAATGCACAATTTACCTCCCATTTCTTAACTTTCTCAGTTTAATTTATCCACTGTTACTGGAACATTTTATTAAATGTAGTCAGAGATAACTTTAACTATAACAAATATCTGACTTTTTTAGAATCAATATATTTTACCACTGCTACTCTATAAATCACTTTTTTTGTGTGTGTGTGTGGTTTTTGGGTCACACCCGGCAGCGCTCAGGGGTTACTCCTGGCTCCATGCTCAGAAATTGCTCCTGGCAGGCACGGGGGACCATATGGGGCACCGGGATTCGAACCGATGACCTTTTGCATGAAAGGCAAACGCCTTACCTCCATGCCATCTCCCAGGCCCCTATAAATCACTTTTTTAATTTATTTTTTATTTAATCAAAGTGGATTACAAATCTTTCACAGTAATAATTTAGGAACATAGTGATATTGAATCAGGGGAGTTCCCATCACCAATATTGTCCTCCTTCCACCCCTGTTCTCAGCATGCATCCCCAGACTGCTAGTACAGGTGGTCCTCTCTGTGTCTAGTATGTTGTAAATTGGATATCAATTCTGCTGTCATTGGCTTTGGATTTGGTGATTAATTTGATCCTTTTTTTACATCTACTTAATGTTCATCTAACTGTTTGTTCTTGGTACCCTCCATTTTTTCCCCCTCCATTTGCGAGGTGGAACAAGATGGTTCAAGTTGAGTGGTTCTGTTTGAAGGAAAGAGAAAAAAATTAATAAATTAATAAGAATAAAATAAAATGGGGCAAAATTCAAACAAGCAAAAAATGAGAGATGACCTTAATCTAGAGGCTCTATCTATCAGTTTAAGAGTAGAGAGGGAAAAGGAAGAAAAACATAATACAAAAAATAATAAAAGATAAAAAAAATCAAACAAAAAACTCTAAAAGACCAGAGCAATATAGACAGCAGCCATACAATAACCATAGTCCTGAAATAAAAACAAAAGTAAACAAGCAGCAACAATAACAAAATTAAAAAATTTCATTTGTGCTTGTCTTTTTTTTTCTTGCATAGGCACAGTAAATATTGTAGAGATTAGAAAGAGAATTCCTTGACCTAAGAGGTACTTTTATAATGCTCCATCAACTTTGATAAAAGTTGAAAATCGATAGGCTTCAAAACCTTGGAAACAACTGTTCTTTTCTTTTTTTTTTTTTTTTAATATGGGCCGGGGCCGGTGAGGTGGTGCTAGAGGTAAGGTGTCTGGCTTGCAAGCGCTAGCCAAGGAAGGACTTCGGTTCAATCCCCCAGCGTCCCATATGGTCCCCCAAGCCAGAAGCAATTTCTGAGCACTTAGCCAGAAGTAACCTCTGAGCATCAAATGGGTGTGGCCAAAAAAACCAATAAATAAATAAATAAATATGGAATCTATTATGTTGAGTGAAATAAGTCATAGGGAGAGAGATAAACACAGAATGGTCTCACTCATCTATGGGTTTTGAGAAAAAAGACATTTGTGTAATGATTCTCAGAGACAAAAGAGATGGACACTGGAAGGTCCAGCTCACGAGAAGCTCACCACAGATAGTGATGGGTATAGTCACAGAAATAATTACACTGAGAACCATCATAAAAAAATGTGACTGAATATGGGAAGTAGAAAGTCTGTCTAGATTACAGGCCGGTGTGGGGTGTGGAGGAGGGACACTTGGGACATTGGTGATGGAAATGTTGCACTGGTGATCTTTTTTATATATAAAATATAAAAAAAAAAGAAAAGACTGATTGAATAATATTTTTGTATCAGGAAAAATTTTTGTAATGTGAAAAACAAAGGAGTTTATTGGAGATACCAGCATGCTGGAGTTGTACCTCTACCAGGTGGCGACACTGGCCCAACTTATATTCTTAGTTTTATACCCAGTTTAGCTTAAAGAATTTTAAAATGGGCCATGTGATCATTGCAGGGTTGCTACAGATCACATCATTACTTATAAGGCACTATTGGGATGACCTGCATTTTTTCCTGCTCTTGGCAACTCAGTCAGTCAAATCTGCAGGGAATCCTTGTCTGGGTGTATAACTCCCTGCTTTGAGGAACAAGAAGATGCCTGCTTCTTATTTCTACAACTTCATCAACTGTTGAGTGGAAAAAACAACAATACAGGGCCCTAGAATCCATCCTGGAAAGATAAGCTGTGGGGGTCATTGCCTTTCCTGCTCTGGGTCTGAGAAAAATGTCTCTCACCCCTGATGCTCATTCTTTTACCTTTAATACTATCAGCCACCTCTTGGACCTTCTTGTCCACATTGCCTGGCAGCTTTCCTGCTGACCTTCCTCTTTCACATTTTCCCTAAAATCATTAAAGAAGAAGTCATTCAAGGGGAATGTGGGTGAAGGTCCATCTTCTGTAAGTACTTTAGGCTAGCAAATGACTGTAGACTTTCCTATAAAAAGGGATAAAATCTTATGTTATCTTAACTCTTAATGAGACAACTGACTAGTTCTGTTCAGCAATCGCAACATCTAAAAAAGATCAGATCAATTTGAGGAATCTTCAGTCAGGCTATGGAACAATAAATGGTCCATTTTATCCTTGGGAGGACAAAGCAGTAGAAGATGCTTATTCTGAGATGACACAGAGGTAAGCAAGAGAAACCAAAATATCATAGCAATATACCTATTTCCTGCGTATTTTTGACAACTGTGCATGTTCATACTGCAAGTTTCCTTAGAATATGCTCTCTAGTGTTACAGATTTTGCTTGGATAGGTGACCCAGGACTCTCACTAGGTTCAGTAGCAACAACAAAAATGAAGCTTTGAGTTACTCATCCTCCTGTTCTATTCAGCGTAAATTCTTCCTGGGAAAGTTCCAGCCAGACTAAAGATTGCATTTGCAATCTATGTCCAGTTTATTACAACCAGTAATTACACTTTCATATGGGTTACCCAAGAGAAATGGGCTTTAATTTAAGGCTGCTAGAATGCATTTAACTCAATCAACTACAGAAAAATAGTTTTTCTCTCCACCTAGACATTAAACCTTGCTAGATAGCTAAATAAACTTAGCTTGTTCCTTTGCATAAACCCAGTATGAGTGGAAAACTCTCCTTCTGGGGCACCCCGTTATTTAGAGAATTTCTGGGGAGTGGTCAAGAAAGAGCAAGTGGTTTACTGATAAAGGCATTAATACTTAGCCAGTCACATCAGGGTTGCCCAGGTTGGCCAATGTAATGGTGTGAAGGTCAGGACAACATGATGAGCTGAAGGATAGCTTGGGGGCAATTAAGCTCTGTAATAGTGACCTGAGGGAATAAATCCCACCTTCTCCAGAGTTGTGAGAGATCCTGATCTCCAGAACTTTTCTGAGAACAGGATTTAGGATATGGCCAGATGGCTTAGATAAACATATTCCTAGACAATCTCTCATTTCCCTAGGCTAATTAGCCTCTATGGTGTCCTTGAAATCAGCAGAGTACTTGAAAGTTAAGTACTGGTCTTGTACTTAACCTCACTTGTCACTTAACCTCAATTTCTTTCAACTCTGTTTCCCTAAAAGAGGGCTCTGGGGTTCTTTAGCTGACTTTCAAGATTGCCTTTCTACATCAGGAATAATTCCCATTACAGAGAGGAAAACTTCTTTCCTGTATTTGTGCCAACCAAACATAATGCCACTAAACATCAAAAACATTGAAGGTGCCAAGAAAAGAGAAAAAACAATGTTTCTCAATTTACAGAATGCACAGAAAAAACATTATGCATATAACTTTAACTTCCTTTTGAAAAACCTCGAATAGTCTATACAAAACCATTAGATCATTTCTAATTTAGAGATATACTAATAACAATCCAATCTGACTAAAGTACACATTTCTCAAACCTTCTACACATTCCTTTATATTCATTCTATAATTTTCATTTCATTTGAACTACCTTAACAATATCATGTACTCACAAAATTAACGAATTTGCTTATTAAAAACGTTAGCCACAATAATTTGCAACATTTTCCACCCAATTGGAACCTCTAAAGTTAGATAAATTTCCTCCAGTTAAAATTTAAAATGGCCCAATTATTTTTATCTCTAATTAGTTATTAGCAGTATACTCATAAGCACACAGACAATACATTTCTAAGTTGCCTGGAGGGAAATAGTGAGCAAATTCCTTAATCAATGATAGGGTCAATTACTCTAGCCCATTTGGTTTGGACTTCAAAACTGCTACTTTTTTACCCTCTCTCTCTAGGCAGTTCTCACCATTGGAAATTGGCCAGTCTGGATCCTGGCATCATGCTCCTCAGGACTTCCTTCCATGATTCCTTCATTACGCCTTCTCCCTCTCTCTATAAACATGCAGATAACTTCAATTAAATTTCATTTGCCCATGCAATCTAAGAATGGCAGGAAAACTGCTTATGATTGATTAAAAAGACCAGACTTATCCAAGACTAATTTAAGACTGAGGTCCGTTTGAGAATTGTTTGGCATTTGCAACCCCCCCTACTGTTTCTTGGTCTGTCTCTAGAAGAGCAATTAATAGCAGACTTGCAAATCAAACTATACAAGTCTAACACAACAAGAAATTTTTTGCTAAACTCAGACCATATTCCACCAATCTCAGAACGGAGGCATTTCCCTATAATTTTATGCATATTATGACTATACAAGACAGTGGTATAGAGAAAACTCAGCACTTTGAACTCAAGATAAAGAGACACAGTGTGCACACCTGACACAGACACACAAACATAGACAGAAAAGACAGACACAAATAAATATCGCACAAAGAGCTACATACAGAGAGAGGCAGGACAAGGTTAGACAAATATGGCAAGCTGAGGAAGGTAGCTATTGGGTGAGAATACTGACCCGGGAATTTCTTTCTGAGGCTTCAGGTTCTCATCCTTCACTATAATCCTCTGAAAACCAGAAAGGTACCTTGCACACTGGATGGATGGACTCCAATTTTGAGGAGGTGGGACATCTACCAACCTCCCTGCCGGTAATGCTACCAGTATGTCCTCAGAGGTCTTTTGCCAGCGCTATACTTGAAGTCCCTTTACAGCTGAGTTCGAAATTTCTATCGGGGGTAACCGGTTTTGTTAACCCCAGAATTCCACTGGGTTTTACCGGGTTTGCTTGAGCTTCTCCTCCTTGTTCCGTTGTCTTCCTACCTCTGTGTGTCAGAATGTTAGACAAGCCTCAAATTTTTAGCTCCAGACTCAGATTCCATCTAAAAAGGCCTGAAGGAGAAGGATCAGTTATTCAAAACCCAAAGGAATTTGAGACGTCGACATCCTGGAGCCACACCACTCAAAGGTGGCAAGCGAGTCGGGTAATTTTGAATAGATTTAGCATTTAGCATGATTCAGAGAAGAATGTTGGGTTCTGCTTACTCTGTTGTCAATTAGTTTTTCACTTTCCACAACAACCTAGTCTGCTTTTGCTACAGCTCTTTCTCTTCCTCAGTTTCAACCAATTTTTTTTAATGGGATCATTTTCAATAACAAATTAATTGATGAGAGCCTTTACCTTAGATTCTGATTTTAGAATGTAAGACAAGATAACACCTAAGACAATTTAAATAAAATAAGCTTGAGTAAGAAATAATGCACCTCTCAGAAATAATGTACATGAAATCATAAGAAGAAAACAAAACACAATTTAGGCATTTCCAAAATAACCATGTAAGTGTACATGTACAGAAGTACAAAATATAAACTACAAAATCACATCATATTTTGATGAATATGATAAAGAAATTATTGCTAAAAACTTAAAAAGAAAAATTCTTGCTCAAAATAGGGATTTTTGCTATGCCTTCACAGAATGTCTGGGTAGGTGGTAAATCCTACCAATTAATACCCTATCAATTAATATTGGTAATTCCTACCAATTAATATTAAAGTAGTAAAATAATACTATCGGTAAAACAAAATACTGTAAACAATGTCAAATCAAGAGCATGTATGAGCTCTATTTCTATTTTTCTTTTAATTGTATTTTATTGAAACCATTGCGATCTACAGAGTATTTCATACTTGAATTTTAGATACACAGTGATTCAGGGATCTTCCCACCACCAGTGTTAACCTGGCTCCACCAATGGACCCTGAGTGCATCCTACCAAAACCCTTTGCCCCCTGGTTTGCCAGTATAACAGGCCCATTTAAGTTTTGGTTTAATTTTTAGGAAAATATACTATAAACCTAAAGTTTTTCCTACTCATTTGGTTGACAGGATGACTAGAGCAGGTTAAAAAGTATATTAAACTCTGACAATCCTCTAGCTAGCACATCTGTCTCTGCTTAAAGTTTTCTTCATGCACAGTCCGTGATGAGAATTCGTTGAATCTCTAAGATTTTCCTAAAATTTTAACTTTAAGTAAATAAGTAAAGTAAATGAGTGCTGATTCACTTACTGAAGAGGAAAATTCAAGGTGAGTAAATGAGGAAGCAGGATGAAGAGAAAAAGTTTGAAAAACCTACTTTTTTTTTTCTTTTTTTTTTCTTTTTTTTTTTTTTTTTTTTTTTTTTTTTTTTTTTTTTTTTTTTTTTTTTTTTTTTTTTTTTTTTTTGGTTTTTGGGTCATACCCGGCAGTGCTCAGGGGTTACTCCCGGCTCCATGCTCAGAAATTGCTCCTGGCAGGCACAGGGGACCATATGGGTCACCGGGATTCGAACCGATAACCTTTTGCATGAAAGGCAAACGCCTTACCTCCATGCTATCTCCCGGGCCCCCTTTTCTATTTTTTTTCAGGGCAGAGCACGAACAAAAAACCTACTTTTCTTTATGTTTTTGACTTTGTGATTTACAATATTGTTAATAGTAGAGTTTCATGAAAGAACATTACAGTGCCACACTCTACACTAGTGTCACCTTCAGTCCATCATTGCCCAATTCTATTTCACACACCCTCCTTCAGTGATATGCTTTTTAAAATCAAAGCCCATTTCTCATTTTTTGTTACCTTTGGGCATTATCTATGGGAGACATCACTCTGAATTTATCTCTCTCCTTTTGTCTAATTTCACTCAGCATAATATTCACAGAAATACTTATTTTTTATCTAAGTCAACTCAGCCTTTTCACAAGCCTCAGGTTCATGACATTCAAAAGTCTTCCTCAGGGAATAATATTAATTATCATTAATATTTAACACTAACAAAAGTAAATCTAATTTTGTCAACTTTTTCACTGATTTCTATTATCTATATGATGATGGTCATTTTGTTACCAACAATAATACAAGTATCTAAAGATTCGAGGTGATGGATTAATAATGACACAACAAGAAAAAATTAGGTCAATAAAATAAAATATAATTTGGTACAAATTCAGATGACATTCAGAAACTTTAAGTGTTTTCTATGTACCTGTGTATTCATTGTGGCCTTATAAGAGCATTTGGTAAATAACAAATGCATCACCTTTGTGTATAAGTATATATTAACTTGTGGACTTGAAAATCTAATCTAAAAAAATAAGACAGCAAATTTAGAGTCATTATTTAATATAAATATAGTCAATGTGCTTCTACAGGTTCTCTTCTATTTAACTTGATTTTCACTTTCTATTCTTTGGCATTGAATTTTAGAATTGCACTTTTTTTCAGGCTTAAAAAGATGTCTTGCTATTGTTTGAGAATTAACTATGCAGTAGTAAAGAAGAGTAATAACATTTTATGCTTGAAAAGTTTATGAAAAGAAAAAAATAAAATTTCATTATTTCTCTGACTTTAAATGCAGTGCCAGAAAACTTTGTTTTGTATTATCTGAATAGTCTGGTTATTTTCTTAAAATGTACTCTTTTATTGACTGCACTGTTGTTTCATATGGGATTGCTACTTTGACTGTATTTTCATATATGTGTTTTTTCCTCTGTACAAAGACAAATTTTATCTTGAATTAGCATTATGGCCAAGTGGTCTGGAGTAATGTTGTTTAAATATTGTATGAAATTTTATGAACATTTTAATTACCACAGACTCTTAATTGTATATGGAATATTTTAAAAGTATATAATCAAATGAAGTGAAAAGACAAAACATATATAAATATCTGTCAATTATAGTTGTTTCTTTGTAATATAGAACAATTATTATTTAAAATTTTCCTCAAGAGGGTTTACATTTTGGCATACTTTTAAATATATTTGTCTTTACAGAATATATATGAGAATTATTTGTTGTGTCTCCAACCTTAACTTTAATTTGGCTATATATAATTTTCATTAAAAACAAAACAAGATATTAAGACTTATATCTCATGAAACCTTTTTTAATTTTTTCAAACAGAACCTCTGTTATAAGATAATCACTTATTTTCTGGCTCTATCCACACCTCATTATTTTGTACAAAATGTTTCCCTCCTTATATGATTGTTATAGACTTATTAATGAGATTTATTTTTCAATGTAGAATAATCTATCTAATTTAGGAGGAATTTGTATTGAGACTAAACTAATAAAATATATGCATATAATTTGTGATAAAGATGGTGTTTAATGTATTATTAAATATCATTAGTTTAAAATATTTAATATATTAAATATGCCATCTTTATAAGAACTATAAAGAGTAAATATAATAAACACTAGAAAAATATTTTTATAGGTATTACCTATGACATGCTAATAGGAAAGTAACATTCTGTGGATGATAAAAAGTTGTTGTTCAGAATTTTCCCTTATTTTTCACTGAATAATTCTTTGTTTTTTAAATATTTCCTTTGTTTTTCATAGTCATACATAATATATTCATTAATCCTTTTATAAATATAAACATAAATTTGATTATAAAAATAAATTGAAAAAATTCTGAATGTAATAGTTGGTATGAAAATAATTTTTATTTCATAACACATTTCATAATGTTTCAAATTGATGCATTGATTATAGTTTAATTTCTTCAAGACTAAAGTTCTGATTTACCAAATTTTATTTGCTGAAATTATTACAGTGAAACATTTGTAGAAGAGCTCAAATAATATTATGATTGCTTATTATTTTATTAATTTTCCTTAAAAATGAAAGGAGTGATAATAATGATTGCACTAATAACTTAAATCTACTCACATTTAATTATACTCAATGAGGCATTTTTAGCTATCACATTAAAAATGCTCCATCATTTAAGAGGTGATTTGTAATTCACCTGAATTGTCACAAATCCTCATAGACGAAGTTATTTATTTCCTTTGGACAAGAAACTCTAGGGTCTACCACACTTCCAAACTTTTTTATTAGAATTTCCTTTGTAATTTAATGAGATTTATGGCTTATTATCTAATTAATCTTTAACTTAGATACAGATTATTTATTTTGACATGATTATATTTCTAAAACTACAGAATATATCTATCTGTATGTAGGTAAATGTGTTTAGGTGTATGTTAGCACAATAACTAGGCTTTGTTTTGTTTTGTTTTGTTTTGGATCATACATGGCAGTGCTCAGGGGACGCTCCAGGCTCTGTGCTCAAAAGTCACTCTTGGCAGGCTTGGGATGCCAGGAATCAAACCTGGGTCCCTCCTGAGTCGGCCACGTGTAAGACAATCACCTTGCCACTGTGCTATAGCTCTAACCCCAATTTCTTTTTTAACACTTCTATAAAAGTGTTCACATAATAGTCATTGTCATCTTTCCCCTCTGTTATAACCCAAACCCAAGTGTTATTATTAATTGAATCATGTATTAACCAATACATTCATATAATTAATTAGTTCATATTTAGATAGGTGTTTGGGGGCTCTGTGTTCAGGAGTGATTCCTGGTATTGCTCAGAGAACAAGCCAGGGAAACAAGCAGACCATGGGAGCAACTACATGTAAGTGATTTTCCATATTTAATTATAAATATTTATTTCTTAAGTACCCACTAAATTTTAGAAGTGATCTTGTCTGTTAGAACAAATAGTCATGGTAATCAAAACAAAGACTGACTGGAGTCTTTATTGTCATAGAAAAAGTAATATGATATGCATGTAAACAAGTTAGTAAGACTGGTAAGTATGATTATGAAAAGTTCTCTGCAGGAAATAAATGGAGATGTACCAGACTATTATGCCACAGAGTTACATTAGCTCATAGAATTACAGAATGAAATCTCATCAGCCATGAGAAGAGTCAGGGGAAATTATTTGCATGAAAAGGTAAAAGTCTGAAGATCCTGCAGGTGGGAAATTGCTTGATGATGTAAAGGAATAAAAAGGATTCATAAATAAGATCAGTATAGTAAGATTGAGAGGGAAGAGGTTGTAAAATAAATTAAAGTTTAATGGCATGGCTTAGATAATAGAGCAGGAGCTATTTATTACAAATACTCCCTCTGTGTAAAGATCGAAATGCAATGAGTAAACATTTCAGAAACAGGACCAAGCAGAGATACATCTTAGGAAGAATCCATGCTCTGTCTAAATCAGGCATTTGAAATCTATAAAAATAAAAACATTTAAAAAATGGCTTTGATTTAAAAGTTGAATATTTCACTCTTCTAAAAGACAAGTTAAAAAAAAGAAAACCAGAAATAACTTCATGCCAAATTCAGCCACAGGGACTTCATTTAACACTTGCTAATTATTCAAGTCCAAGGTTAATAAGCAACGAATTGCTATAAATTCTAAATATTGTAGAGATAAAATAACTTGTTAATTATTTCATTAGGCTACAGATAAAAGAATATCATTATTACTTTCATTTATATTTGCTATATGAATAATTTATGAAGCATAGTTTCTTCCACAAAATTTCATGGATAAATATATATGTGTATATATACATATATATCACTTTATGTGGTGAATACACTTAAATATTCATAAGTTTATGAAATGAAAAGTAATTACTTTTGACAATTAATAATGAATTAATTATATAAACAATAATATTCTACTTTAAGACATAATATAGTTCTCAATGCCTAAGTAGGTTATAAAATGGGACATACGAACACTTCACAATCCTGATTAAATTCAGTAAATGTCATATAATATTCTTCAATCATGTAGTCCAAATTGATTTATTTTGCTTTCAGGATCTGTCACTGAAATTCAGTCACCATATTTTATTAACACATTTATTATTTTATAAGCAAAGTTTATTTGGAGGGCTAGTGGGGAGCTTATGAATGCATCCATGTTCCCCAAGATTTAAATATACACAGACAGATACATTTAGAGATTTATGTGCTTAAATCTAGTAACTCATATCTTGCTTAACTGCTGTTTTGCTCCAGTACTCTTTTTTTCCATATATAAATACATTATTTTGAATTAATTAGCAGCTTGCTTTTCTTCATAAATAAATATATATGTAATTATGTTTTAAACAAGATTTAAAACA
>PVKC010016940.1:0-20506 GCA_004027635.1 Crocidura indochinensis
AAACAGTGAATTTAAAACAATCTTCACATTATTTCTCATCTAAAATCATCAAGTATAAGATAAAAAAAAATGCCAATTTCTTTGTTTCCTGCCTCAAAAGCTAAGAAACATTATTTCAGGCCATGAAAGAAGAAAATAGGCATGATTTTCAGAATATATCTTATAAATAAGTAATTATTACACATATTTTAAATTGGATTATAATATGTTTTCACACATGCAAATGCACATTATCAATTCTTCAGAGTTTTAGAGTGGCACAGAGATTAAAGCATAGCAAATTTTAGTGACTAAGAGGCATAAAGAGTTTATTACTAAGAAGAAATGAGATTCAATTTTTAGGGGGATTTCTCCTTTCTTTCTTCTATAATAATGAATTTTGTGATATTATTTACATTTTTCATCAAATTATACCAATAAGACCCAGATTTTAATTCTCTGCCATGTCCCCTATATTTTCTTTTATTTCTATTTTTATAATATCTTTATTTAAGCACCATGATTGCAAGCATGTTTGTAACTTGATTTCAGTTATAAAAAGAACAATTCCCCGGCTAAAGCAATGACGCAGAGAGAGGTAGGGCATTTGCCTTGCAAGTGGCTGACCCAGGACGGACATGACCATGGTTGGTTCCTCCAGTGTCCTAGATGGTCCCCCAAGCCAGGAGCAATTTCTGAATGGATAACCAGGAGTCACCGGTTGTTGCGGGGGAAAAAAAAAAAAAAGAACATAACACCCCATTTCACTAGTGCAGCCCAATCTAATCTCTTCTTTCTAATGGATTTTCAATACTCCCGTCCAAAGTGGAAAAACATACTCCAGGTAAGGGAATAATTCTGTATTACTTAAAACTTATTATCAAAGTGTTGACAGCTAACCTGGTGGCAAATGCCCACATTTCCTTTCTTCTTAGTGAAAGAACAATTGGTTTCCCTTGAAAAATGTCAAAGACAACACAAGATTCCTTTTCTTCAAAAAGTTTAGAAGACACATGCAGTTTCTTTGATTCATTCAATTTGTTTAAATTCTTGACCTTTACAAAACTCTATAACTACTTTTATAGTGACTAGGATGTGGTAATTGACAGAAATGTGCTAAACTTGCCGTACAAGCCAATAATATTTCTGTTTCCCAGACTACAGGTAATGTGTAAGGAAAAACAAACCTATCATTGGTACACGTACTTTAAAATCCTTAAATATCTTTCTTAATATTTTCCCTGCCAATAGATTTCTAATTCATACAGACACATAATCTCTGCTTTTTATTTTAAGAACTCAAAGTTCTCTTTCTACTTTGGTGTGTGAACTTTTGATACCAATGGTCCTCTCCAAGGAGAAATTTTATCTTTTCGGAGAAAATGTAGAAGAGTACTTTATAGGCTTTATAGGCTTCTGACCTGTGATTCTTTGCTTCTCATAGATCATTTAAATTCATAAAATTTGTATCTGCCTTGAATTACATGCACTATAATTTTGCTCACTCTTTATATCATGTAATGGGAGTTTTATAAAGGCAAGGGCATTCATTATATCTTGGTTCACCACTGTTTTCCTTGTGTTTATACAATGTCTTGCAAAAACTTGTTATATTATATATCAGTAGGAAGGATGGATGGAAAATGTGATTGAGTATGAAAATTTTACAAAATTTTTTATAATTCTGAGGTTTGAAATAGATAGGGTTTCAGATAGTGTCAGTGTATCTATACTACCCTTATACAAGAATCATATTTTTTTTTGGGGGGGGGTGGGTCACACCTGGCAGCGCTCAAGAGTTTCTCCTGGCTCTGTGCTCAGAAATCACTCCTGGTAGGAGCTGGGGACATATGGGATACCGGGATCTTGCATGCAAGACAAACACCTTCCCGCTGTGCTATCTCTCCAGCCCCGACAAGAAACATTTTGAAATCAAGAAATGAGATGCAGTTTGATGGTATTACCCAAGATTGTTTACTTAAGACATTGTGCTCCTGGAACAATGCCTGACTGTGCTCTGCAGGATATACAGGTCCTCAAAATAGAACATGCGTTAACTGCCTATAAATCAAATACTTTACCAATGTACTATTTCTCTGTCCCATTGTCATACATTTAAAACTTATATTTATGTAGGTAGAAGAGGAATAATAGTAAAGGTATACATTTTTTTTGTAACTTCTGAGCACAGAACCAGGAGAAACCCATGAGTGCTAAAAACAAAGAAACACAACAAAAGAAATTATTTCCTTGGACATTCGAGATCTCTTAATGAATCCATTGAAGTCAGCATTAATTTCTGTTAGTGTCCTTTATTCCTAACATTTACTTTTTATCCTTAATTTTTTTATTTTTAATTAAGAGAACTAAGATGCAAAGAAAGAGAACAAGGTAAAGTTACAGTGGAAGGACAATCACCCATAACATAATTCTCAGAAGAAGTCCCCTTACTGATATCTTAACTTTAAAATTTCGGCCAAAGAACTTTAAGATAAATAAAGCAGAATCCATGTACAATTACTGTGTCCATCAAGTTCCCAGGTTATAATATTATAATTATAAGATTAAATAATTATATACATTATAATATTTGTTAACAGCACACAAGGCAATCTAAAGCCATATAACTTATGTAACTACTTAAACATTAGAGGCATAGTATTATTTTTACTTTTTACTCTTTCTGAATATTCTTATCTTGTTTTTATTTTATATCTTATACTATGTAATCTACTGCTCCATTTAAAGCTAATATACAATTACTGTTTAAAAGCATTTTATGCTCTGATGACTTCAACATTTCTGACATTAGGATTCTGATATTTCTAAGTTTTTTTTAAACTTTATGTTTCTCTATTAAGTATGCCTGGACATAATATATTTAAGCATTGGGAATGATCAAAATGAAACGAACTGGTATAAAGAGACCTTTTATGCTTTATCATGATTGTAGAAATGAATTATTTATTATTATAGGTTATATCTGTTTTTACTTTATCTGGTACAGTTCTAATTTTTTGTTTTCTCTTTAATATGAGAAAAAAAGCACAGAAACATAATTAAATATATTTTATTCTTTCTGCTAATTTGTTCCTCCAGAATGCCGACCTTATTCATAGTAAATTCTTTAGTTTGTGATCGATTTTATTTTACTTCTGATGAAAAATAAGAGATTATAATTTTCATATTAATTGTAATAACTTGTTAATGTTGCTAAGTAAAAGTAAAAAACTATTGAAGATATAGGTTGGGCCCCTTCAGAAATTAGAACTTTCAGGTCTGAAATATATACTGTCTATACTGAACCTCCAAAAATTTGCCAACTATAGTTTAGGTGTTGCTACATTGGCACATATTTCTAGGAAGAATAGTTTGTGTGTATTTATTCTTCGTGGCTGTGGATTTATGTAATTATCTCTCTCTTTAATTTTGTGTTGCTATTTATACAGTGCATTTATTTTTCCCTGGATAATACAATAAAATTTTTATTTTTATTGTGTTCAGCCTTTTATTATTTTATAATAAAGTGGTGAAATCATAATTCATATAATGCCAGCTTAAATAAAAATATGCAAATGGCTGGAGAGATAGCACACTGTAGGGCCATTTGCCTTGCATGTGGAAAACCCAAGACAGACCTGAGTAGATTTCTATCATCCCATATGGTACCCTGAGTCTGTCAGAAACGAATTCTGAGCTCAGAGCCACCAGTAACCCCTAAACACCACAGGATGTGGCAAAAAATATGCATATGTATTCACAATTGTAATTCCATATAGGCAATTGAACTCTCTCAACTATTGGTTGAGAGTTTTTATAAATTATATAATTTTGGATAGGTTCAAATATAAATACAAATTTTTATAGATAATGCACATTGATATGTATATATACATTCCAAATACTAATTGAGTTCAATTTTGGTTTTAGGATTTTACTATGGTTGTCTATTGACTGATGCATGATATAATATCAACAGATTCATCAGAACGTACAAAAAACTGTTTCAGGTAGGAAAAAGTTTATCAGTTATTAGAATTATATAAAATCGAGTGATACAAACATATACACCATATGTATATGCAAAAAGAGTACTTATGTACTTATTTTTAATAATGTAAATTAGAGCTGGTTCTCAGGCTGTGTTAATATTAATGATAGTATTCATATATGGTCGAATTTATGATTCAATGTCACCCATTAGTGCTGCTGACTAAAGAGCCAGAAGTAGATGTCATATCTTCTTAATTATATTATTTGACTATTTTCAGAGACAGCAGGTCAATACTTGAATAGCATGTGGCAAAAGATGATGAAAATATGCTTATATAATTTTGCACTTTAAAATTCATATACATACTTGAATATAAAAATGCACAATTATATCTCTTCCCTCATGATTCTGACAGGAGCTGTATCTAATTAATATCTATATTTAACTGCAGAAGATGTCGAGGCTAGATTTTGTTTAGAAACATCACCAATGTCAAGAAAAATATAAGTAGTGGAGGTGAAACTCATCATTTTACTCCCAATCTCATGTTGTTTTAGCTTTAAAATAGGATGATAAAATAGAATCTACGAATTTATTCCTGACATAAGTGTTATGTGTCACAAATATTATAATGTGGACTGAGAAACTTATAGTTGAGGAAACTAAATCATTCAAATGGAGGACTCCATTTAAACTTTTAGACTTACTGTAATCTGTTTTCTTATTAAAAAGGTGCCCCAATGAAGAGGCGGTTTAACCAGAATGGAATCAGAGGAATTCACATACCCATTAAATTCCTCAAGCAGAGAGCAATATAAACTAACAGAGTGGAAACAAGGTCAGTGAACATAATGAGTGAAACACCTTATGAAGATAAATGTAGCCTTGAAATCCTATTTTTCTACCTTTTGAGAAAATGTATGTAGTTGCTAGTTTACATTACTATTGTTTAACTGTAGTTATACCATTCAAAAGTAGAAAAATATATAACTGGACAAATGGTTTGGAGGCAGTAACTTGTTAGGAGGTTTGGTTAAAGTTGCATATTTTCCAAGTATGAGGTTTATTTCATCACAAGATTATTTCAAAAGGACCCTGCACATCCTGGCCAGTATTGTGGATACAAAATATGGAAATATAAATCAATATAAGTCTAAAATTGCAAACAATGATTGTGCTTTGCAAAGATGTTTCAATGAAATATTTCATTCGTTAACATTTTACTTACCCAAAGTATGTTATGTTTCTATTTAATGCCATTAACTCTGGTGTATCTGGGAGAAGAAAATGCATGTAATGATATATATCCTCAAGGTATTTAATAGGTAAATTAAAATACTGTTTTGAAATTTAACAGATATTTTAATAGTGATATGAGCAAAAAGTTGTAGGACCATGCAGTGTTACTCTAGTACTAATAAATGACACTCATTTGATTGTGTATCATTTGAAATAAGGGACAATGATGATAACAATTTCATGAGGAGCATGGAAAACAAATAGATGAAGCAGTAGCAAAGGCAGCGGTTTTGAAATATCAATATTAGAAAATATAAATGACTTCAGAGTAGTTAACCTAGGTTAAAAGGATTGTTAATTTATACGTAGAAGTAAGAAGAGTCAAGCTGCAAAATTAAGTACTGCTGAATTTATTCTTTTTCTCATGGCAATATATCCTACAGAAAACTTAAGAGGTAGTATATGTTCCTTGGAGAGATTCATTAAGTAAGTTGACGTGAGAGATACATAAGTAATTTTACATTCTGAATTATTAGGAAAATCCAAGATCCAATTTCCCAAAGAGATGACTTAAACTTTTTCAATTACACTTAGTATTACAAATATTTTTGCTTAAATCTTACCTAATCAATATTGGCAGGTAGAGTCATGATAGGAAAAATTAATTCATTGAGAATAAAGTATCTTAATTGCAAGTAAGGCAAATCATCCTGATGTTCTCAAAGGTAAATTCAAAATGTAAATTTTAACATACTCTAAATTAAAGTGATCTAGGAATGTTTAATATATTAAAACAACCTGGTGCATTGGATTTATGGTTTTATTTCCAATCTTTTTGTTTGTTTCTTTGGGGTTTTTTGGGGGGCCACGCCCATTTGATGCTCATGGGTTACTCCTGGCTAGTCTCTCAATAATTGCCTCTGGCTAGGGGGGATATGGGATGCCAGAGGATCAAACTAAACTAAATCGCAGTCCTTCCTTGGCTAGCGCTTGCAAGGCAGAAACCTTACCTCTAGCGCCACCTCACCAGCCCCTAATTTCCAATCTTTTAAATTAGTGTTTATTTAAAAGAAATTTTTTTTCTTGTGTCATTAAAAGGGATAGAGCAGAGGTACTTCAACTTTTAGATTGGTCCTGAAAGGTTAAAAATCTACAATGGAAAATAAAGTCAAAAACTAACAAATCAAAACTAGACAAGAAAAAGAAGGGGTGCTGGTGTGGCAGGGTTTGGCGTTCTCCCCACTTTTTTTTTTGCATAGATACAATAAGCATTGGGGAAGAAAGGTAATTCTCGTGGCATAAGAGATTCAGGGTTTCTTCATCTTTGAAGCATACAATCAGGGGATCAACCCCTGGCTCCATGTATATTCATTACCCAATCCCAAGTGCTTTTTTTGTGGTGCCAAGAAATTTTCCTCTCAGTTGTGGGTGAGAAAATCAAGTTACTGTATTGGTATTTGCACAAGTCATAGGGCAGGGTCTAGGATAGAGTCTTTATGATACTAGAGGTTCCTATCCATATTGTTGTTGTGTTCAGTCTTCTGTAACTAGTGCACCCTGTTTTCGTTCAGTCACTAAGCTGAAGCCTAGGATATTATGGACCCAAGGTTCTGGTCAGTCTCTTTCGTCCAAATTGGGCCTCTGTAATAAGTAGTCTTTTTTTTTTTTTATAAGAGTCCTGGACTACAGCCTAGGGTAGAGTTTTCATTATTGCACCCAGGCTAGGTTCTGCCCATTCACGGTTGTCAAAGTCAGCTTAGTGGAGACCACTTACACCAGTATTCTGTGGGGTAAAGGAGGGAGAAATGGGATACATGCTGGGAACAGGGGTGGAGGGAGGACAACACTGGTAGTGGGAATCCCCCTCATTCATTGTCACTATGTACCAGAAATAATTCTGTGAAAGATTTGTAATGCATTTTGATCACAATAAAATTTATTTAAAAAATCTACAATGTAGTATAAGTCTCCCATTGGGCAAATCTTATTTTTAACTAAACTAAATAAATTACTTGTTTTATTCAATCACTAGGTCATTCTTTCAAAGTAATTTTTCACAGATATCAGCAATTGACATCATATTAAGGTAATTTAAGAATAGGAATCAGAATATATGATTTGGGGCTAGAATTCAGGAGATAGGACTATAATATATGTTAATTTAGGAAAAAACATTCCAATAAGTTTATTTTATACATTTTTCTGTTAAAGCTACATAACTTTAGTTATCCTAATAATATTTGGAGATCTTTTGTGATTTTACTTTATTTGCCTAATTTTTAGTGAATAATTGTTTTCTTGGAATGTTAAATATTCTGATATTTAAGTAAGCGGAAGTACATTATAAACAGAAATGCCTATGTAAATTAAATGGCTTTAAATAGTGATGAAGTTGCACCTTCTTTAACAGACACATCTCATAACTGAAGACAAATATTAAAAAACATATGTAAACTAAATGGCTTTAACTAGTGATGAAGTTGCACCTTCTTTAACACACATCTCATAACTGAAGACAAATATTTAAAAAAAACAAAGCTAATTAATGTTTGAAAAGTTGAATGATATAATATTGAATGCATATTAAATACAAAACATTCATTAAGCTACTATTTTGGGGGGGTGTTGGGTCATACCTGGTGATGCTCAAGGGTTACTCATTGCTATGAGCTTAGAAATCGCTCATGTCTTGGCAGAACAAATGGGACACCAGGAAATAGAACCGAGGTTGGTCCTACGTCAGCACGTGTAAGGCATACACCCTACCACTTACAATATCACTCCAGACCCATAATTACTATTTTGGAGGGAGTTTGTTTTCCTTTGTTTTTAGGCCACACCCAGTGATACTCAGGAGTTACTCCTGGCTATGCACTCTGAAATTACTCCTGGCTTAGGGGACCATATGAAATGCCAGGGGATCAAACTGTGGTCCATCCTAGGCTAGAGTACAGAAGGCAGACACCTTATGCCCTGCACCAACGCTCCGGCCTCAAGTTACTATTTTTTTTTGGGGGGGGCACACCCGGTGATGCTCAGGGGTTACTCCTGGCTATTCGCTCAGAAGTCGCTCCTGGCAGGCACGGGGGACCATATGGGGAACCGGGGGATTGAACAGTGGTCCGTCCTAGGTTAATGCAGGAACCTTACCTCCAGCGCCACCGCCCGGCCCCAAGTTACTATTTTTAATGAAACTTTTCCCTAAGAAATCATTTGTTTGTATTTATGAGAAGCTAAGTGAGTATCAAACTCCTGCTATGATCTCATTTACATAATACTCAAGCTAATTAGAATAAAAACAATATGACACAAAATAAATGAGTATCACAACTGGTCTGACAGGCACCAATACTAATTAGCAATTAAATATCAAAGCTAGAAATGATATATTTGACTATATAATAATCTCTGATAAACTAGTGTATAAAATTTATATAATATTGTATTTTATAGAAGTTAAAATAATGTGTACATGGAAATTTATGATTATGCAATAAAGTAAAATTACAGTAATTAAATACATTTTAATATGTTTATATAAACTTGTTTTATTACACAAGCAAGTTAAATGATTAAAAAAGCAATATCAAAATTAAGAATTTGAAGATCTCTTTATTAACATTGTTTCTACTAAGCCTGCACAGGTATCTTCCTGCTAACAGTATGAACGAAGTTGAAATCTTTTTCTTGAATAGCCATTTTTGTGATCATAAATTGTATTCTTTGTACATATTTTATTAAGCTATGTATTAAGGAAACTGTTAAAGTTGTACATAACCTAAAAGGACAGAATAATGTCATGGAAATTTTTTGTTTTAAAAATAGAACAGCAGTATAGTATTGAGTTATGTTAATATTTGTATGGGTCTAGCTCTTGCCTAGACATTCTGTTCTAATGAATTGGTCTGAACCTCTCTTTATTCCAATAGCATGCTGTTTTGATCATTAGGGCTTTGTAGTAGAGCTTCAAGTAATGCAATGAGGTACCTACCTCCCAGTTTCTTTTTTTCAATGTGGTTTTTGCTATCTTAGTTCTTTTATTGTTCAACACGAATTCTATAATTGACTTTTTTAAGTCCCTGAAGAATATTTTCCAAATGTGAATAGGGATTGCATTAAATCTAAATACTAGTTTAAGTAAAATAGATATTTTGATAGTATTGATTCTTCCAATCCATGAGCATGGAATGTTTTTTTTTTCATTTTCTTAGGTCTTTCTCAATTTTTTCTTAAGTGTTTTGAAGTTTTCTAAAAGATTCTGTATGGCAAAAAGAAACAGGCTAAAATTAGAAGGCAGCAGAATGTATGGGAGAGTTTTTGCACTCAACACATCAGATTTGATAGCTAAGATATATAAAGTTCTCACAAAGGTTAACTCAAAAAAATCAACATAAAAATAGGGGGGAGAAAATGAACAAGCACTTTTCTGAATAAGACCAACTCTTGGCCAACAGATCCATGAAAAATTTCTCATCATCCCATGAACATTAAAAAATGCACATCTTGGGGCCAGAGTAAAGGCTCAGAGGTAGGGCATTTGCCTTGACTGCTGACCCAGGACAAACGACCATTTTATCCCTCCGCATCCCATATAGTCCCCCAAGCCAGAAATGATTTCTGAGTACCAGGAAAAACAATTCACATCTCATTCTTAGGAAATCCAAATCAAGGATATGAAAAAATAAAAAAACAAACATATGGAACAGACACATAAAATATGCTCAATATCACATGAACATGGAAAAAAGTACATCATCATCATTAGGGACTCTTGGTAGAGAAAAACCATGAGGGAATAAAGTCTCTGTTGAAACTTTGACTGTTCATGAATTATTTCTCTGCTGTTACCCTGCTTATTCAGACCTGCCAGCCTGAGAGATTAGAAACGCGATACTCACTGCTATTTATTATATCACTCAGTACAATAACTAACAACTTACACGTCCAACACAGACAAGTGTATCATGAATATATGGTATATATATATATATATACATGGAATATTACATAGCTATAAGGAATGATGCAATCATGCAATTCACCTCAACAACTATGGAACTGGAAATATGTTAAATGGCGTAAGTCAAAAGAAGAAGAATACCACTTATATGTGGTATTAAGAATAGTTGCATGAAGAAATGCAATGGTTCATATGAGGTTTGTCTGAAATACACATGGCCCCAGAGTATAGTGAAGGGAAGGAAAAAGCTTGAGTTAAGTAGGTGAAACACACTTATGAAAGAATAGGGTCCAGAAGCCAAAGGTCTTAGCTGCATTAGTGGAGATAAAAAAAAATACAGAAATAAATATCCAAGACAACGTCAACAACAATAGAATCAAGAGACACAAATTCTAACAATCTAACTTTAAATGGGTCTGTTATACTAACAGCCTAGGGACAATGAATGGTTGTTGGAATATACCATGGGAACATGGTGGAGGAAATTTGAAACTGATGGTGGGATTAATCCTAATTAACTGTATATCTGAAACTCAACTATGAAGGAATTTGTAAGTTACAATGATTTCAATAAAATAAAATATTTTTAAAACATTTATAAAAATAAGTTCTTGCCTAAGTTTTCTGTGAGCTAATGTAGAAGTGTGAAAAATTCTGTGTACATAATCACCACTATTATGTTATGAATAGTATTACTATTATGTCTTTTCAATGTAACTATCAATGTATAATCAAAATGAACCATCAATGTATAATCAAAATAACTGATGTTCTTTTTTATAAGTTTTGTTTATAAATAACCAATCTGAAATTGAGTATTTTTATATGAGGTTGACATGATTCTTTTCAATCTTCCTGATGATTTGTTTGGCAGATACGACTGGCTGTGTTCAGGGCTTACTACTAGAGGAATCACATACATTAACAGGGATTGAAACCAGGTCATCCATATGAGAAGTGTTCTTTCTCCAGACCCTATAGTAGACAAAATTCTAATAATAAACTTAAATAGTCTTAAACTTGAGATTGCCACCTCCTGGATGAAATTTGTAAATATGATATTTTGTCCTGTACTGTGATTGTTATATTACATGAAATAGGTATCATTGGTACTAGTTGGAAGGCAATACACATTTTTTAAAAATAAAAACTTCTTCAGCAGATGTCAGAGAGGAATGCCAAGATAAAATTTGTATTTCTCCCATTTGTGGTGTTGCCTTAGTTACCCTGATCATATAGATTCCATTCATTTTTCTTTCCATATCACCATATACTTCATTTCTAAGTCACATGTTAATATTACATTAAATATCAATCTTTTAAGATTTTTGGTTGCTATTTTTTTAGCTATTCTAATATTTGGGGACAACTATCCTGAAAGAAATAATTTAACATTAAAGTCTGAAAATCATGATAAAATAAGGTTGATATTATTTTTCATTATATTATTCATTTAAAAATAATAGAAAGTAACCACATTTTTGTTGTGGAACATAGATTTTCCATGAAACTCAAAAGGCCTTATTTTTAAATGACCTATATCTTTTTAAAGGAACGAATCAGATCATTTGGGAAGATTTTCTTTTAAAACATCATATATTAAAATATTTACCCACTAATGCAAAGGAATATTAAAGAAATATTTACAAATAAAATTAAAATAATTTTGACGTAGAAATAAAAGAGGATACTATAATTTTTTGTATATGAAAACTATTTATATGTATTAAACATTGCAAAAATGGTTCCTAAATCAGTAAGTTGATAAACATCTATAATTATAATTGTAAAACTGTGGTAAATACAGTGAGTGAGATAAAGATGAAATAAAACAAAACTTCCACTGCTTTTCATGGCATTTAGAGAAAAGAAATATGTAGTGATAACTTTTCTTGGTAATAGCAAGAGAAAAATGCCTTGAGAGAAGTAAAGGTACAAAAGAGTTCCTGTTAATTGGAAAATTGCTTCTTCAGTGGCCAAGAAAGTCCTCAAGGGTGAATAAAAATTCAGTGTAATATCATGCAGGTTAGAAAATGCTATTATAAACAAAGAAAAGTAAAAGCATAAAAGCATTCAAAAAATCGCATTTTCTTGTTCTCTGAGCGATTATGTTATTTGCTTTTTACTTTTATCATGATAACTGTATAGCCATATTTTGCTTGTATTTGTGTACACATATTGTATGTGTATACACATTTGCATATACATATACATATATAGTGAGAGAGAGAAAGAGAGAGTCACAGCCAATAATGCAGTAGAAAGCACCCATTTCTAACAATATTCAGAAGCACCTATGCGTTTCCAAGTTTGAAACTCATGGCCTCACACAAGCTATATATATGCTGTATAACTTGACCCATATAAATGCATGTTTTCTAGAAGTACTTTTGAACATTATAGTCTTTTTGATTAAATGAGTTTAAGTGTTATGCCCTCATCTCATGCAAAATATAAACTGACATTTTGACTCTCCCAAAGTTTGGTTAAAGTATATATAATATAACTATATCTTTGGCTAAAGGGTATAATTAACTATTTTACTCTATGCCACACTTTAATTTATCATTTTATTTGTTCAGGAACTATTCCCAATGATGCTTAACATCAGATACAGTTCTCAGGTTGTTGCCCACTGAAGTACTGAGGATCTAATGAAATGCTGTGGCACAATACAGCTAAAACATGCAAATCATCAATTATACCTCTTTGAGCTCTCTTCTTGGTTTACAATATCACACATTGAGCTGACATTTCAGACTTAATCATTGCTGTCATCTGAAGAGGGTAATGTGAGAAGAGGACATAAATTAATTAAGCATAATTTCAAAAGCCAGGTTGATCCTTTGGTGTTGGGTTTTCTGTGGTGAGGTAGTGTATTGTACGCAGACATGGATTTGTAAGACATACCTGAGATGTTCTATAATGCAATATGGATTTAATAAAATATTAAGTAACACTTATTCCTTAACCATTAACTTTATATTTAATGTACTAGAAGTAAAATGATTTAGAAGTAAAGTGAGTCAATTAAAGGGAGACATTTTTCTTGACAAGAATCATGACAGTGAAATAGTATTTGCTATTTTAATTCGTTTTATTTTCTATGTATCATAACTTGTTTATTTTTAACTCTAAAATATGTCTGCTATGTATAATAAATAGCATATATATAAATTTTCACATGATGATTACTATTTTATTTTGAAACATAGTATTTATATATGCCTGTTCTACTTTAACTTGTCTTTGACTATTGGAACACTAGTTGTTGTTTTTTTACCATTTGAAGATATTAGTAATCCCACAATTAATGATCAAATAGTACTTTTGTTAAGAACATAAACAAAGATGTGATATTTATGTGTATATATGCATACATACATATATATTTACTTTAATGTCGATTTTTCTGAAAATTAAAATTAACTTGAAAATAAAAGAGTGAAAATAATGCAATTCAGTGCTTTTCTAATCACTACAGAGGTGAAGAGATAGGACTGAATAATAAGGACCGGACTTAGAGCTATAATTTAATCATATTCTTCCCAAAATTCCCAAATGTAAAATATATCCTTATAGCTCATCTCCATGGCTTCTCCAAATCTTATGTTTGTACACCTTTGGGGGAAAAAGAGTTGTTGACATTGTACTCTAGGCAATAGAACAGAAATAACATATATGTTCTAAGTGTTCATTTTAATAAATGGAAAATAGGTGGAACTTCTATTTTTAAGTATTCTAATGCAGGAGAAAAAAATTTTAGAATGTCTTGATAATGTTTCATGAATTAAGGAGAATTTTGTCTTTCTTTTTTTTTTTTTTTTTTGCACATATCTTTGCTACATCTCTGAGCCAACCGAACTTCTCTTAAAAATTTATTGCATTGGTAATTGTGTAGTTTATCATTCTTCTCTTTCCATAATACAGACTGTTTATTTATCTTTCAAATCTTATGTTACAATTCTAACACAAAGCTTGTTATTGGGCATTGAGGTCACTCATTATGATGGTGGATCCCTCAGGAACAGGATAATTGTTCTTACTCCAATCCCTTCAATCACATGTTAATACAGGGAGAATATAGTGTATTTGATGAACAAAAAAGGGCTTTCTTCAGGTTTCTTTTTTTTGGGGGGGGGGGGTCATACCCGGCAGTGATCAGGGGTTACTCCTGGCTTCATGCTCAGAAATTGCTCCTGGCAGGCATGGGGAACTATATGGGGCACGGGGATTCGAACCGATGACCTTTTGCATGAAAGGCAAATGCCTTACCTCCATACTATCTCCCGGGCCCCTTTCTTCAGGTTTCTAATCTCATATAAACTTGCTCACGGTCTTCCCAGCTTGCAGAGTTGTGACAAATAAGCTTTTATCCTTTTTCAATCACAAAATTAATGCCATTTTTCTCACAGTCTGAACAACAAAAGCTAATACAAATTTTGAAGGTTCAAATACTGGTTTTCCACTTTCTCTTTTTTTTAGCAGAGGCTGGCAGTATTGCAGCTGAAATAATTTCCTTGGACCTTATAGTGTGCCTGTGGATTTCAATGTGTTGAAGCCTATTATACAAGAGTTTCACTGAGACCTTTGTGAGACTGTCTTCCTCTACATCCTGTGCAAATGGCTGATGGACAAAAGCCTCAGATTTTCTGGGTTGCTTTACTGGTGATTTTAGGCATGTCTAAAGGATCATTGAGTAAATTTACTTTTACTTCATTACTTTTCTGAGGTCAAAGCAAAGGGCAGCACATTTAATCCTTCTCTCAACCATACTTTTGTCAAATGTTTATGAATTTTAGCATGCCTTAGAACACATAAATATTTCAAAAATATTACTCTTTTCTACCTATTATTAAAGACATATTCATGTATATTTTATGTTTGCTTCCTTATTTTACTAAATTCTAAATAAAATACAATAAATTTGCATGTTCAACAATTTGCTAGGAACTCTCCTTAACTTAATTTACCAGTATATATCGTATAACACCATTTTTTTCACTCAATCACAAAAAGTAAGTTTGGTAAATTCTGTAATAGTTAAACAATGTTATTTTTTATTCTTTTTCATTTCTGCTTGGAGATTGTATTTTGGGTTCACACCTGGCAATGTTCACGGTCTAAATTTTAGTCTGTGCCCGAGCTTTTTTTTAATAGTCTCAGCATATCATCTGATAATGAAGACCTAAACAGATTTCTCACATGTCTGATGATTTCTTGTATGTTGTTATAGTTGGAAAATGGACACACAAGTTGATCATCTACTTTAAAGTATATATTAAATATTTCTTCATTTAAAGTAAATTAATTATTTTGCACACACATTTACATAGGCTAACATTTAAATAGAAGCATTTTGAAGTTAAAATTAATGAAACGGAGGTACCTCTTTTACTGGTGATTTGTAACTGATCATATATGTAAATGTAAATATAGAAATTTTTACATATAGAATGATCATCTATAAGATGCTTTTAAAAGGTTTTATTAGCATGTCAGATGATGTGACATGAAAATTTTGAGCCCAGTTGCTTAATGATAATATAATAATTCACAATGACCTTTCTAAGACATAATTGGAAATCTTATAGAAAAATTCATAAAAATGAACCTTATGCATATAAACCCTAATGCTTCCTGATTCTGAAATATGTTATCAGCTTAAGAATTAATAGAATCAATTACATTATTTGGTATTGGATGGCTTACATGCACACATATTCTTATCTATTCTTATTTAATCCTGCCTCCTATAAAAAGTCATGCTTTTTACATATTTCTGAAGTGATTTTACTTTTAATCCACTGTGTCTAAGCTTCAACTCTACTTCTTTTGAGTATTTCAAAAACATTACCACAAACTTATATTCTGATTTGTTCCACCCTGGAAAAATAAACTATATGAGAAAGAGTACAGAAGAAATAATGCATTTCTTACTGGATTTATGATTAAGAGCCTTGCTTAGAACTTTGTTGTTACTTTCCTAAACAGTATCAAAACTAAAATTCAATGATCATTTTTTCTAAAGTGGAATTAATTATCATTTGCTATATGCAATAGCCTTCAGGCTTGATATCGTAGTCTTATTCTGATATGTAATAAACACTGGAACCACAAGTCATTATCTTCTTTTACCTATTTAATAGGCTTTTCTGTTAGTTTGTTTTGATTTTGTTTTAATGGTAGAAAACATAAGGGCGGTATATCATATAGATTCTGATTAGACTAAACCCTTAACCTTATCAAGGCTATATTTATATGTCCTACAAATCTCAAAGAAAAAAAATCCTACAGTAAAGTTTCCATAGAACTGCGAAAGGCACAATTTATCTTCCTGGAAAT
This sequence comes from Crocidura indochinensis, assembly GCA_004027635.1. Lineage (NCBI taxonomy): Eukaryota > Metazoa > Chordata > Mammalia > Eulipotyphla > Soricidae > Crocidura > Crocidura indochinensis. The sequence continues at coordinate 16,518 of PVKC010016940.1, forward strand.
TTCCAGTCCCTAGAAACCAATGTTACAAAAAGAAAAGTATGAGTTAGGAAGGAAAATATTAAAGTATGAAAGAACTGTGTGAAATGAGAGGTGAAATTAGATTTATATTTTATATTTATAGGATGACCAAACACACATTCAAATTGAATTCAAGACCATATTTTCTAAGACTGTGAAATAAATGAAAGTTGTTGGCATCTTTTTACACACATTTTAGCTATGCCAGACAAACCAATTGGTACATGCAAAAAAAGCATTTCTCAAGTAAGGAGTGTTATTTAAAACAATGTCTTACTTCATATATGGTATCAGACTTAAGGTGTATATACCTTGCATGAAATAGATTTTTTCCAGTCACTGACACCACATGGTCCCTGATCTTCTCTGTGTTCAGTACTTAAGGTTGCAAAGCATGGCTAAAGTGAAACCTTAATCCCTCGGACTGTGAGTTGAATAGCTGAAATCATTGCTAGACAAGTCTAGAGAGTGGTCTCAGGACTCCTGTGTCCCACTAGAGAGACCATCTGTTTCATCCTCTGCTCCTCTACTCCATACACATAATATATGTTGAAATATTCATAAGAGGCAACTGGACAGACCATTAAACTTATCCTAGGCATTAAAATCCATTCAAATATCTGGGAAACTAGAAAATGGCATGATTTGATATTGTATTCAGCGTTCCTTTGACATGATGTTTTCTTTCCTTCAGTTATTTTCAGTAACTATGAATTGTTTATGAATAAACATATCTGGTACAAAGTGTCATTTCTAGTTTGTTGTATAAAAGATATTACTTTGGGATATGCAAATATTTCTTCACTTTTTGACAAAATATTTTCCTACATTGATTATGCCTGGTTAGAAAGGGCCTTCAAGTGAAATGCTGTATTGGAAAGGAACTCATCCTCAGAGGTGTCCATTCTGTCTGGACTTTGTTGTGACAGGGCTTAAAAGTGGACCCTAGGCAGAGAAAGACTAACTTATGAAGCTGACTTTGTGATGACAGGACTGATAATGAGCCATAGGCAGGAAAATCCTTTCTTGTGAAGAGAGGTCATAGCATCTGTGCCTAAAAAGACCAACCAGCCCTCTTACATTCATTGGAAGTGTTAACTGACAAAATTTTTTAGAAAGTGGGGCTGAAGCAGTGGCGCAAGGGGTAAGGCGTCTGCCTTGCTCTCTCTAGCCTAGGATAGGCTGTGGTTCGATCCTCCAACTTCCCATATAGTCCTCCAAAGCCAGGAATGATTTCTCAGCATATAGCCAGGAGTAACCCCTGACCTGAGTGTCACCGATTTTTTTTTGGGTAAGACCCCATAGCATGCAAACAAACAAAAACACCTTCTAGAGAGCAATGTCTTCATATCCTCCATAAATTGTTTTCCAACGCTAGTACCAACCTGCTTATTCTCAACAGTATCATTTGCTCCACTGAAGAAATAAAATACACTAGTGGCCCACAATGGGAAAATTGACCCTAACTTACTTCATCATCAATTTAGGTGTGCCATTGTATCTATATCACCTGCAAAGCTATCAGTGCATTTCCATAATAGGGTAGACTAGCACTGTCTACACTAATAGCAATAAAGTGTTTGTTTTCCAGGAAGAGATTGGTTGCAATCCCTTATTGACTCAATTAATTCTCTATTCCATGCACAGAGATAATAAAATCAGCAACCCATGTCTGATCTTGCTAACTCCTGCTTTCTATGGATGCACACACTTTCCTTTCCTTATAATAAACTTTAAAAATGTCTAGAGCATTCAAAATCTCCATTCTGTTTGGCAGAAACCTGATCCTGACCCAAGAGTTAGAAAACAATGAAGGTTAGCCAAGTCTTTTGTTAGTTTGTGTTTTTGTTCACTTGTTTTGTGACTTACTCATCAATGCCTAGTGCTAATTTCTACATCTATGCTTAGGAGTCACTCCTGCAGGTCTGTAGAGGACAGTACGGAGTGCAGGAAATCCAAGCTGGGTTGGCCACATTCATGGCAAAAGCTCTACTTACACTATATAACTCCTGTCCAAGGCTTCATAAATGTTTTAATGTTTTTCTCTAGAAAATGGAAAAATAAGTTTTTTAAGAATTGCAAAAGCCTCTCATAAATTCTTTAATGTTTAAATTTATATCCAAAATAAATTATATTATTAAGAATTAGCAAAATAGTATGCTCATGTGAGGAAGTATCTACGTATTCCACAATACATAGAAGAAAAGAGGGAAATGTAGTTTGGCTCTTTAAACTTGAAATCAAGATGATGAAGTTGTTTAATTATGATAGTAAGAAAACACAGTATATAAAGTACAATTTTTTATCTATAAGATGTTGTGGAGAGATAATAATGAATATTATTCTTGGGAAAAGAACCACGTGAGTTAATTTGGAAAGAGGCAAAAATACATTGAGCTGAGACAACAGAATCATTTGAAGAAATGGTATTTAAATTGCTCCATGGTAAAATTTTTCCATTATGTAAAAGACTTAGGAACACTCTAGGGTTTGCTTCAGACAGAACAAAATGGAGGTTCAAGGTCTGTATTGTAGACACTTGACATGTGCCTCTGCAGAAAGAATGAAATGGCAGTGGTGACAAGATCATCCACTGTGCACTTAATTTCTTAAACAGCAAATCCAGGCTAGGCTATTTCAATTAGGAGGGAAGTCTTAAAACATATCGTAGGAAGAAGCATAAGGTCAGTGGCTTCTGTGCTTTAGGGAAAACTTTATGTGGCAATTAAGCTAGAATTAGCTCTGTTCTGGCCAAAAGTCATAACCCCTTGAGGTATTATTAAAGCAGGGTACCTGACTAATCTACCAAACATTAGAGCCAACATTCTGGTGCCTCAAGTGGTTTGAATCAAGCAATCTGCTTGAGCTCTAATTTGGCCAGCATGGTTCTTAGGTTGCAATTTCTCCAAATTGAAAGTATGCAGAATAAGGTTGGTCTGTTTGTTTGCTTGTTTCTATAGATGTTTATCCTTGTTGCTACTTTTCTCATTTTTTTTTCTTCTTAGGTTTTATTTGCTGTTTAAGATAATTGTACAGAGACTAAGAACTAAGCTATTTGGCTAGTTTATATTCTTGGATTACTCCCTAATATTTGTCTTTTTCCCTAGTTCTTTGTAAAATTTCTAGTCCCCAGAAATGAATATCTATCGACAACAACAAGATCTTGTCATGTAAAGTCATCTAAAGCACTAGTCATATAAAGTACCTACAATGACAAGTTATATTAAAAAAATGGATCGGTGGATTTCCATGCTTCTTAAGGCAACATATTATGACTAAGTAGTGAAGCACTGGGATCAGTCTGGACACCTTGCTGAGTTCTCCCATGCACTTCTAAGTCAGCCTTATCTATGTGAATGAAAGCCTGCTTATGCCAGCCAATTATTTTAGAACTATTTTATTTTAGGAATTATGTGCATGAATAATGTATGGTCTGTTCCTTCAAATTGCTTTATTGTGTGACTTTACTCAGAAAGATATCTAAAAGTAGGAGATTTTAAGCCAAAATTATGTACAGGTCACTTCTATAACTTTTGCAGGGAAAGCTTGAGAAAACATTCCTGACATAACCACTATTTCAACTGAGATAGATTAGAAGAAAGGCAACATTGGATTTACTTCAAAGAGGATTAATGGTGAAAGCAAGACTATTACTTAAAATATACTTCTATGTATATGTAACTTATGCACATACTCTGGTCTGCATTTATATGTATTTAACATACAAAGGTGCATATGAATTTGTGTAGATGTATAATAAAGAAATAATATATGTAGACATATGTATGCACATATAGAAACACAAGTCATATTATTTTTCTAATTTAATTGGAGCATTTATTTGGGTCTTGTTTGGTATTAGTTCCCTGATGTTCTTTTGTGACCAGAAAAAAACATGGAGGAATAATGGCAAGATCTACCCTAAATCTGCAGGTTTTTTTAATGTCTCTGTTTCATTTATCATGGAGTCC
>PVKC010016941.1:0-20494 GCA_004027635.1 Crocidura indochinensis
TGATTCCCAGTTTTAAAGCCCAATCTTAGCAAATAATTAAAATTAAATTGTTTTCGCTGAACATTGCCTTCTCCCAAATATTTTCAAGGGAGTATCAATTCCTACTTCTTTCTTATCCTTTGGAAGTTTTTCTTTCTTTTTATTTTATCATGTTCTTCTGAGATACCCTCTATTCTCTCTGACTAGATACATTTGATCCTGGAAATACTTCTCCCAGTCTTCAGTTTTTGTTCTTTTCTAAAGAACAAAAATATTAAGGGAGGAACACTTACAAAATGAAGACCCCCAATTTCTATAGGGAAAGATTTTTCATCAGAAAATCAAAGAGGAAAGTAAAGATAGTAGGATTGAAAAAAGCAAGGAAGACTTAATTCTCTTTTTTTAAAAGATCAAGTTCTCAAAATAATACTCTGGTGTGTGCTATTAATTATTGAAGGGTGGGAGGGTTTGGGCTCAATCCTCTTCTAAAAGAAAGTCCCAGAGTTTTTAGCTTTGTAGTCTTATCTTACCTAAAATAATTTAGACCTTCATATCATTTCATTTTAGTTGTGGAACAAGGCTGTTTATGCGATAGAGTGTAGGCTGAGGCATTGGGCTGTAGTCCATGCAGAAAGGGGGGATCTGCTCCACTCCCCATTATTGAGAATGTCATTTAGATATCAGCCCAGACTAGTCTACCTGGAAAATTTCAGCAGCAGCCATTATTTTATTTTCCATATTTTATACTCTTTTATAGCCAAATTTAATTATCATGGTGGATAGTTGATTAATATAGACTAGAGAGTCCTTAATATGAAGATAAGAGGATCTGGTTCTAATAGCCTTATTGTTGGGTAAAGAACTTGGACTCTCAAATTTTAAGATAAGAACATATCTTTCCATTAGTTGTCCTTCTATGGAATATATATTTTTACTGGAGAGGAGAGATTTTGGATCAAGGTTACACATGGGTTTGCTGTCTTTAATAAGTAGGACAAATATTCCGTACTTTTTCATACAATAAGATACATATTTTTTCCCAAAATGTGTGTCTCATGGGGCAAATGCCATCTGGAGCTGAAGCCTGAGTGCAGGGGAGGAGATCATCTAAAAACTATGTGCGTCTTATCACCTAAAAACTATGGTCAGGTGAGTCTTATAGAGTGAAAAATACAGTACTTTGTCTATAGGGTCATTTTCTGTTTCTGATATTACTGCTATTAGTGTCATATTTTTCCAATTATGAATTTTTCTTATTTATTCATTTCAGTCTATAATGGTAAGTGAAAACTTAAGTGAGTAGATGGTGAATGTATAGATCTGAAAAATTGCCCTCCATAAATATATGAAGATTGCCACACTCTGCTGATGAATGATTTCCCCCCCTAAGAAATTTTTGGACATATCTTATTCTACTCTATCAAATAATGTTAAGAAAGAAATTTAGGTGTCCAGTCTTCAGGGTAGCAAAGCAGTTGCCTTTCATTAAATCAGTCAGTCAATTAATCATTAAGTTAACCATTTAATAAATAAAAATCAAACAATTTCTTTGGACAAACTCATAATTTGGGTAAATAACCTCAAATATTTCCAGCTATTTTATTTGTTCCTAATACACAGATTCAAGAACATATATAATATACATATATTATATATAGCATATATAATATAATTTTAAGAAATATATAAAATAAATATGTTAAAACTATAATTTCTAAGTCACATACACTTGGTGAAGCCTTTTCTAAATCTTCATAATTATCTGTTGCAAGATGCATGTTGTTCCCTTTTATAGATTAGAAAACTAAGTCTGAAATAAAGAAAGACATTTATTTGATATAATGCAAAAAACGTGAATTATTTTATGGGATTTGAACATCTGTTTTCCTAATTTCTTAATCATACTATTTAGAAAATCAGTTGAAATCAATTTTTCCCACCTATCACCTTCCCCTCATTCCTTTCAAATCTCCCCAGGATAGAATAGGGATGCAGAACTATTACTTATAGATGAGTAATCTTTTGCAGTCTGTTTTCCTATTTGTAAAAGTAGAGGACTGAACTCATTTAAGAAACCCCTTAAAGCCAATGTTTTATTATTCGGATGCAAATAATTCCCTTCAAAGCAAGCAACTAGTGCTGAAGGGAAGGAATTAACACCCTGCAATTAATTCTCCATTTCATTAACAATTAGATATGTTAAATGCCATTCAATTTGTTTGCACCATCAAGTCCTGGGAAGGTGTCCATGTTTCTTATAACTTTCCAATAATTCTCCATCACCAACTGAGTTAATTTCCCAGGCAGGCAAGCATCAAATTTTAATTCCCAACCTTTAATATTCTCCAGCCTTTGGGCCATTGGTGGACCAACATGGGCTGATGCTGTCAGTTGTAATCTAAATCTAAGTTAGGATTCTTCCTTTTGGGGGTAAGAGTGGAACCTCTTTGCATTGAGAAAACCAGCTTTAACAAAAACCATTTAGAGTGATGATTTTCTCTAAGTCTGCTTCTTCCACAATTGACAGTGACCTTTCTGTGGCAAGCTTCATATATTTATGGAGGGCATTTTTTCAGATCTATACATTTATCATCTACTCACTTAAGTTTTCACTTACCATTATAGACTGAAATGAATAAATAAGAAAAAATCATAATTGGAAAAATATGACACTAATAGCAGTAATATCAAACAGAAAATGACCCTATAGGCAAAGTACTATATTTTTCACTCTATAAAACTCACCTGACCATAGTTTTTAGATGATAAGACGCACATAGTTTTTAGATGATCTCCTCCCCTGCACTCAGACTTCAGCTCCAGATGGCATTTGCCCCATGAGACATGCATTTTGGGAGAAAAATGTGTATCTTATTGTATGAAAAAGTATGGAATATTTGTCCTACTTATAAAAGACAACAAACCCATGTGTGATTTTGATCCAAAATCTCTCCTCTCTCCAGTAAAAATATATATTCCATAGAAGAACAACTAATGGAAAGATATGTCCTTTTTTTTTTTTTTTTTTGGTTTTTGGGCCATACCCGGTGACGCTCAGGGGGTTACTCCTGGCTATGCGCTCAGAAGTCGCTCCTGGCTTGGGGGACCATATGGGAAACCAGAGAATCGAACTGCGGTCCGTCCTAGGTTAGCACAGGCAAGGCAGGCACCTTACCTCCAGTGCCACCGCCCAACCCCAGAAAGATATGTTCTTATCTTCAAATTTGAGAGTCCAAGTTCTTTACACAACAATAAGTCTGTTAGAACCAGAGCCTCTTATCTTCATATTAGGGACTCTCTAGCCTATATCAACTATCCATCATGATAATTAAATTTGGCTCTAAAAGAGTATAAAATATGGAAAATAAATTAATGGCTGCTGAAATCTCCCAGGTAGACTAGTCTGGGCTGATATCTCACTGACATTTTCAAAAATGGGGAGTGGAGCAGATCCCCACTTTCTGCATGGACTACAGCCCAATGCCTCAACCTACACTCTATCGCAGGGGTCCTCAAACTTTTTAAACAGGGGCCCAGTTCACTGTCCCTCAGACCATTGGAGGGCCAGACTATTGTAAAAACAAAAATTACGAACAAATTCCTATGCACACTGCATTCATCTTATTTTGATGTAAAGAAACAAAACGGGAACAAATACAGTATGTGGGCCGCGGGCCGTAGTTTGAGGACCACTGCAAGTCTATTGCATAAACAGGCTTGTTCCACAACTAAAATGAAATAATATGAAGGTCTAAATTACTTTAGGTAAGATAAAACTACAAAGCTAAAAACTCTGGGGCTTTCTTTTAAAATAGGATTGAGCCCAAACCCTCCCACCCCTCAATACACACCAGGAAACTCGTTAACTCTACTGACAACCACCATCTTCCCAGGAGAAAAACAACCTGGGTTACCCATCAAGATCCAAGAAGAAAATAATGGCCATCAATACTTTCCAGGAAGTATTTACTGAACTTACACCTTTGAGGCATTCTCAGAAAGGGGTATGGAGATTGGGGTTGAGATTCTCCTTGCTACATGAAGTACTACAGCTCATTACCACATCATATGCTATCCTCCCCCCAAAAAAGCCCAGCTCATTGACTTAACCTTACCAAAACTTCCAAGCCACCAAATCTGTTTCATATTTATATACACTAGACTGATAGACCCCATGACACATCTATATTTTATAGTAGTATCAATCTAGTAGAACCACAAGAAATCTGATGAGAAATTCACATGCTAATCTATCAAGCTCAGCAAACCTCAATAGTAAAACAGAAGACTCAATCAGTACCAGCTCAGTAAATCTTTAGTCACAAGATGGACAGATTAAACAATTGTTTCAAATTGATTCTTTTTGATCTAAGCATTGATAATTCCATTTTCCGTGTGTTTTATTTAGAATTTTATTATTTACTTATTTTTCAATAATCTAGTTAAACACCATAATTACAATCATATTCCTAATGAGGTTTCAGTTATAAAAGGCAAACCTCCTTCATCGGTACAAATTTTCTGCCACAAATCTCCCACATTTTACAGTTCCCCCATACTTTGACTGTCTTTGTCTTTCTCTCTATCATTGTTATGGTAGATATTAGTGAAATTATTTCTCACTGATATAATTTCAAACTGAAATTTCTCACTGAAATAATTACGAACTGAGCTTACAACATTTTGTGGCAAGCTTCATATTTTGAGCTGGTCTTTCCTGTCTCTGTCTCTATTGTCTCTGTGTATGATTAATATCTCTTTTATTTTTCTTAACTCTACCAGATGAGTGAGACTATTCTGTGTGTCTCTCTTTCCCACTGATTTATTTCACTCCGCATTATAATTACCATGTTCATCCATGTATAGGACAATTATGACTTTATTTTTCTAACAGTTGTATATTATACCGATGTGTAAATGTACCATAATTTCTTTAGCCACTTATTTGTTGTCGGGTATCTGGGTTGTTTCTTGATTCTGGCTACTATAAGTAGCACTGTGATGAACATAGGAGTGCATAGGACATTATTGTGTTGTGTTTTTTTGTTCCTAGGGATATACCCCTAAGAACAAAATATATCCCTAGAAGTAGTAGTGCTGTAAGTTTCTAAGCTGTTGCTTATCTATGAAGTTATGTCTCCTTCCTTCAAACTTGAATGTAATTCTGACTGAGTGAAACACTCTTGGTGATGCATTAATTTCATTGTGTTTTGTCATTATATCACACTGTCTTCAGGTCTTGAGAATTTCTGGTGACAACTCTGCAGTAATTCTTATTGATGCTCCTTTAAATATTATTTCCATTTTTTGATCTTGCTGCTTTATGTATTATATCTCTATGGGTTTCTTCATTCGTATTAGGATGTGTCTTATGTTACTTTTCTTTAAATCTCTTTTTCCTGGTACTCTTGGGGCATGCAGAATTTGGTTGCATATACTCCTTATTTCTGGGATTTCTCTGCAATGACTTGGATTGTTGTACTTCATGCAAGTTTTCTTTCTGTAACTCTGGGACCCAACGATTCTTATGTTGCTCCTATTGACTGGATTACAGACTTCTATTTTCATATGTTCACATTCTTTGAGGACTTTTCTCAATGTTTATTTCTTTTAAGGCTCTTTTCCAATCTTTTTTGTTGTATGGGCTTGCTATGCATCTCATCTTCCAGCTCATTGATTCTGTCCTCAAGTTACTGTTAATCTATTGGATAGGCTTTCCAGTGATGTGTTCATTTCACCTACCAAGTATTTCAGCCCTGTTATTTCTGTTTGAAGTTTTCTCATTTTTACTTTTTTTATCCTCCTAATTCTTATGTGTGGCATGTTCATTTCATTCTATGCTTTCTTTGAGTTCTATGAATATCCTTGATATTTCTTCTATAAAGTCCTTATATGAGAGGCAAATAGGTTGTTTATACTTTTTGTGTCACTGAAGCTATCATTTTTGTTCTCTAAGTATGGTAGAGGCTTGCATTGCTTCTCCATTGTTGCACTTGTAGTGTGCTGTTTTCTATGCCTCATGATAGCGTTCCGTGACTAGGAGTGTGAGACCTTGAAGCAGAGTAGAGTTTCCATACTCCACTGGTCCTTTTCCTTTGATTCTGTTCTTTACCTGGATGCTTAAGACATGACTTCAGGACTTCTACTGTGTCCATATCTACTGTCACCGTAAATATGTTCCATCACTCTGTGTCCCTACCTCTTTCCTTTGTGTTTTAACAAACAATATAAAATAAGTGTGTCTATGTTTGCACTGAGCCAACGTATGTCTTTAGTAGTGGGTGGTAATTTGGGGACACTGGTGAAAGTAGGGTAAAACTGGTTGTGGGATTCATATTTGAATACTTAATATTTAAATTGACTGTTTTATGAACCACTTGATATATCTGATTGTTATAGTAAAATTGGGGGAAAATGAAAAGTACACTTAGAAAAGCTAGAAATGAATGGTATCCTTTTTGTCAAAGAAAAAATAAAAGCAGAAAATTATTGACCAACTCCAGTTAAGGGGATTGAATTTTCAGAGAAAGACCTAAAGTCTATTCTATTTAATTATTTCACCCATCCATCAAATGGAATAGTAGCTAACAGCACCCTAAAGATATTTGGAGCAGTCTATTTTTTTAGCTACTATTCATATCTTCTATGTAATATTTACATATTGCTCAGTTAAGACGGAAAATGGAGGAAGATGAACAAGAACAAACTGGAACCCATGAAGACAAGATTTAAGTAGACCCTGTATTAGGCTCTTGTTGCACTAAACTTACAAATTTGACAAGGTGTATGGTTTACCTGCCAGACCGAGAAAATTCTTTGTCATGAGCATATGGAGAAGTTTACAGAGTGAATCTAAGGGGAGTGGGGAGCTGAACTTGTTCTGTAACTGCTACTAGCTCATGTCTTGAGGCAGCAAGCAACAATGCTGTTGATCTGTAAGAATCCTATGTGCCTAGAAAGACCTTCCAATTGGAAAGAGAAAGTGATTCGAACTTCCTTGCTTTCTCTTCAAATCTAGTCTCTTGTGGATCAGGGGCAAAGCTGAATTTTGCACTTTGAAGAAGAGAGAAGAAAACACATTTCAAAATTTCAAATCTCAAATTTTGCCAAATTTTTATATCCTTTTGAAGATATAAAACACTTACCAACTTAGAAGTAGCTTATCTAAATGAACATAATACAAATCCACCACATTCCTTTGTTGTTCATCTCCATAGTAGCTATATACACACTATAATTTAATAAAAACTCCAAGTATATTAGGTCTCTTAATTTGAGTAGTTTCTTAATTTGGTAGTCTTTCAATTTTGTATTTTTTAACATCATCCAAGAGCAGCTTTATGGGAAAGAGGGGCCATAGTGTCATGGGCTGGCACAAAAACAATGCTTGGTTTAATAGTAGGCATACTTAATATCTCTAACAATAATTCATTGAACTTATTATTTTAAAGATCTTTGTCACCTACTTTTGCATCTGTATACCAATGTCACCATTGACGCATACCAATGTTATCAGTGTAGCCTGTTCGTTACTTCATCAAGAACCTAACACTGGACAGCTTTGAATAGCTGTGATTGATAGAATATCTTTCTCTCCATAAAAAATTCTAAAAAGATCTAATCTGGTCTGCATGTGTTTCACTGTAGACTCAAAACATTGGTCATCTATTTTCCTGTTTGGCATAGAAAAAATGTCTCTTTTTTAAATTTTAGAACTCTCAAAAATAGTATACTGTTTTTTTACTCTGCAGTTATATACTTTGAAAATGTACTTTGTGGCCTAAGTTGGTAGCAAACCTAGGCTGTCCTGGTCAGGCGAAACTGAATGACTTGATTTTCTATGTCCTTGTTTTCTGTGTTCTTCTAGTCTATCTTTAGCATGTTTGCATGGTGACAGAGAAGGACAAAATAAAAGAAAACAATATTATATACATGCTTCCCTGAAGTTTCCTTTTTCCTTATCTCATTTATTGTTATGGTGACCAAATATCTTGGGTTTTGTTTTATTCTAATAAAAAATTTCCTTGTTTCTGGGCAGTTGCCCAGAATGTGAAGTGTTTAATCCAAAATAGTGAAGGCGGGGGCCGGGCGGTGGCATTGGAAGTAAGGTGCCTGCCTTGCCTTCGCTAACCTAGGACAGACCGCGGTTCTATCCCCCGGTTCCCCATATGGTCCCAGGTGTCTGCCAGGAGCGACTTCTGAGCGAATAGCCAGGAGTTACCCCTGAGTGTCACCAGGTGTGACCCCCCAAAAAAATAGTGAAGGCAAATTAAATAGTAGATTTCCGATCAATTGATGTTATCAGTCTCTGAATGAGAAGGAGAAGCATGGCTAACTCTAAAGAAAAGGGTTTGAATTTTATAAACAAAGAATTCTGGCCAGTAATATGATTAATCTACTGGTGATGGCCCTGTATTTTCCACACTCATCTCAAACCATCCTTCATAAATAAAAACACATGTCTTGGTTTCCTGTTTTAAACTAGTAAGATACATACCAATCACAGCAAAGAGCATGGAATACACATTGCTGAAAAACACAGTGGTTTTGCTTATGTTTTAAAGTCTTATATAACGATGTTACAAGATGAGAGCAGAGGTCTCTTGGTCAGCCTCTCCCTAGAGCGTTTCTAAAACAAGTTTGCACACTTTCCAATTAAGCCCAGGTGATCTTAGCCCTGACCTGTGGTTCTGAGTGTCAGTGTAATGCCAAAACCAGAAGATGAAAATTGAAAAATACAGCCAGTAGAATTTTTGTGTGTTTTTTTTTATGTTTTGTCTCCACTATTGCAAGAAAAAAATTTATTGGGTTTACCTTCAAATCAGGTTAAAACAATGTGTGATGATCTGTTTGTCATTTCCTTCAACTGCTACCAACTCTCTGTACTATGTTTCTACTATTGACACTGTTTTCAATGCAGCAGGATTGCCTTTGCCAATTACTCATCACTCATCTACTTTGACAGAAAATTTTGTTAAAAACATAGCTTATTGATGTGAACAAGTCTAAATAAGTTGGAGTCTAATTAGTTAACCTCAGAAATAGAATTCTAAACACATAAATATAAATATTTCCATAGGATAAATGCACAAGATATGCATAAAGATATTTGTGACAAAAATGTAAAGATAGGCATGGTCTTTTCCGACAAGTAAATATTCCAAGATAAAGTACCCTTTGATGATATTTAAAAGGATAATCGGAAACATAAACAGAGAATTTAGCATCACAAGCTTCAGTGTAAGAAGAGGTTTCAAATGGTTTGGTGATCATTATCATCAATAACTCCACCACTATCTCTCTGCATGACCTTGAGTAAATCAATTAACTTCTTATCCCATTTTCTTCATAAATAACATGGACTCTAATTTTTTTAAATATTGCAATAAGTATGTGAGTTTATATACATTTCCGTACAGAGAATAGCTGACCATGCTGCTCAGAAAGAAATCACCACACTATTTTCTAATCCTTCTAATTTTTCTGATTATTGATACTTAGAAATAGCAATCTTGGTTTAAAACTATTCTATATCATAAAACATTACCTTTAGAAGCATGTCATATCATGAAAAAGAAAGAAAACATGAAATTAAAAACAAAAGTTTGAAACATAAATTGCTATATACCAAGTTGTATGTCAAAATGTCAAATATATTTTTAGGAGAGAAATCTGGAGAGGTCAAAATAATAGTAATGGTGAAATACTTTATTCTATATCAGAAGTCCTGTGCATAATTTATTTAAGATGTTTACTAGACAGTACAGAGGCAGCAAATTTATAGTCAAAGATTAGCCTGTAAAGTAAAGGAAGAAGCCCAAGTACAGGATATTACCTCTTTCTCTGGATCCAAGAGATTGCTTTGAATATAGTTAGATCTTCTATAGATTGATACACAATAAACAAGAGAGTGAGTGACTATAGTATTCAGAAGGCAACTAAATCATAGAGTTTATTACCGAAATTTAAGAAAATGCTAACTACATGACCTATGGCAATGACAAGAATGTTTTAGGGGAAGAAATAGAAATTGGTCACCATCTGTCAAAAAAAAAGCATCAGAAAATATTTCAGCTATAGGAGTTAAGAACTGAGGGTAAAAAGGGTCAAATAGGAAGAAAAAATAGAACTGGATTGAGAGAGTGAAGGGATAGAAAAAGATTTTTAAAGTGGTAAGTGGTGGGAGGAGGGGTTATATATAACAGAGGGAAGAACAATATGCAACATAGATAGACTTTATGTATATTACATACAACATTAGACAGACATTGAGGTTACCAAAACAATCACTCATCTGGGAGCCGGGTGGTGGCGCTGGTGCCTGCGCTAGCCTAGGATGGACCGCGGTTCAATCCCCCGGTTGATTCCATGTCTTCGTTATTGTACTGAGTGTTGGAATAAATGGATGAATGGTTTTCTGTCCCCCAGAAAGGGGGATTTCTGACTCATATGAAAGTTCAATTTTGAGTTTACTCAATTTTCTCAAACTTGAGAAAACTCTATACTTTTTCCCATATGATTTGTAGCAGGCAGCATTCCCACCACCAGTAGATGAGAGTTTTTCTCACCACATCCTAACCAACAGAGATTGTTCCTAGCATTTCTGATATGTACCATCCTCACTGGTGTAAGATGACATCTCATTGTTGACTTGATTTCGATTTCCCTAATAATAATTGATGATAAGCATTTCTTCATATGTCTGTCAGCAATCTGTTAATCTTCCACCAGAGAAATGCCTGTTAATTTTCTCAACCCAATTTTGATGGGATTTTTGAGTTTTGTGAAGTTAACCTTTGTGAGTACTTTGTATATCCTAGATATCAACCTTTATCTGATGTGTTGTCTGCAAAAATGTTCATGTCACAGGCTGAAACACTTTGCTCTAGATTTGACCCAAGTCCATAAAGTAAAGGGGATATGTATATTTCCTTTGTATATTTCTTTAGATGTATTATTTTCTTAATAGGTATAATTCTTATTGTGTGTTTACTTATGCATATGTATTTTACTCATCCTCCCTTTTTTGTATTTCTTTAGTAGAAAATTCTAGTAAATATGTTTCGTTTGTGTTATGAGTATATTTAGAACCGGATAATAGGCATTGTTTAGCCTGTTATTTTTATCCTTATATGCACTACTATTATAATGTAACATTGTTCCTTTTTCGCATAGGCACATTAATATAGAAATATCTTACATGAAGAATTTTTATCTAATATATACATAGGAACTCACATTTTATATTGGCGGAAGGCCTTTCACCCTGAACAATTGTCATAGTAACTTGACTTAGGCTTCAGTCATCATCCATTCACTCCTGAGCCTTGGATCTCACTTTGGAACAAGCACAGTTTTCTGTACCAGCACCAGGAATCAAATTTATACCAAGAAAGATCTAATGCTGCCATGGCACTGACTTGTTTCTAAGTGTGTTCCTATGACATCCTGATGACTGGGGAACAATAACAACTTGCTTTCAGGGCAGGTTTCTCTACATCACCATCTAATGATGGGATGAAATCAGAAGATGCTCTGAGACACCTTGATTTCTACATAGAATCAGTGCAAATAACACGATTTCTAGCTGTAACAACTGCAACAGTCATGACCTAAGACCTTTGTACTAGAACCATAAAGAAAGATTGTGTGTTTAGACAATTTAGTATGCTCTGAACCTGTAGTTGGTCTTATTCAGGATACTTCATGGGGAAGGTTTCCTGTTTTTAGGCCAAAGGCTTTTCCTTTCTATTTTCTCCAACTTTTACTGCACCAATGTAAAAAAAGAAAAAAAACAAAACCAGTCACATACACAAACACACACACATTTTTTTCTTCTTTTTTAATTTTGTTTCATTTTTTATCTCTTAAATAGGGGCTCATCTTTTTCATAGAACCTTGGGACATGGACTACTTTATTTTACCTTATATTTCTACATTTTTATATAAAATTAAGAAGAAATGAAAAAAGAAAGAATGGGGGTCAGCAGCCAAAAGGTTTGAAGTACCATGGTTGAGAACAACAACAACAAAAAACTAGAACTAAATATTCAATCTAAAGTCAACAACAATAAAATCAAGGAATCTATCCTTTAATAAGCTAAGCTTAAATGGACCTGTTATACTGTCAGTCCAGGGCCAAAAGCTGGTGTATAGAATGCACACTTGGTTGGGCTGGAGAGATAGCATGGAGCTAAGGTGTTTGCCTTGCATGCAGAAGGACAGTGGTTCAAACCCCGGCATTCCATATGGTCCCCTGTGCCTGCCAGGGTCTATTTCTGAGCATAGAGCTAGAAGTAACCCCTGAGCACTGCCAGGTGTGACCCCAAAAAACAAAAAACCCAACAACAACAACAACAACAACAACAAAAAGAATGCACTCTTGGATCTTCGGTGGAGGAAGGTCAACATGGTGGTGAGAATGGCCCTGATTTGCTGTATATTTGAAATTCAACAACAAAGGACTTTATTGATCACAATGTTTTCAATAAAACAAAGATTAAAAAGAGAAAATATTTGGACTCTAAGCTTCTTATTTGGCATAAATCTCTTGCCAGAATTTACCGCATCAGAACTTTCAATGAGTCAACATTTTTCTTTTGGTTCAGTTAAAATGTTCTACCATATTGTGTGCATCAATATTAACATGATCAAATGTGGTCATAGAAATGCAATCACCAAGTAAGTTACAATGCAACTGTATAACAGTGAAAGATATTTTAACTTATGCATGGATAGTTTGATTGTCTAATATGTGCCAGGCATAATCCAACGTGCTAGATTTACAAAGTTAAGCAGCATAAGTCTCACTGCTTAAAGAATTTGAATTTTATTCTCAATAGAACTGTTCTGATTTTAAGATGGACAAAGGCCACACTTATCCCACAAGAGTAATTTGAACATTCTAACGGGAATTTTATACACATAAATGTAATTAATTCTGGGAGAACTATTACAAGAAGTATGTCATCCCCATTTCACAATGACAATACAACTACACAGAGACATCAATTTAAACAGCATATAAAACTTCATAATGCAGCCACATAATAAATACAAGATTTGAAACTGGTAATAAGGAAAAGGTCTTGAATTTTTCTAAAGAAGGGTCGATTAGGAAAACCTAATGCAATTTTGAAGGACTTATTACATATCACAAATGTTTGGAAACAACTAAATCTTTTGTATTCATAATATATGCTTAAGACCAATGTCTTACCAATTTCCTTGGGAGCATGGGTTTAGAAAAAAAGTAGGAAACTTTCAAATAAAAGATTGGCAGGGCTTTGCAATTCTTCTTGGTTGAGAACCTTAGCCACTGATATTTTTAACTTAGAACTATTCAAAATCAACTTCTCAACAACCCCATGAAGTTAAATACCCTTGTTCAAATGATCACATGTATTTCAGTTAAATAATAGCCGTGGGAGAGGGCAATTAGCAGATGCGGTCAGGAGAAAAAAAAAGTTATGTTTTCAGATTAGATTGGAAATGAGATGGAGAGTCAATGAGGCAAAAATATACAAGACATTTTTGTCATTCCCTGAATTCTATTACTAATGATACCTTCTGATTTTTAAGGCTGTACACACGTACCTCAGCAAGGAGATTCAAGGACATTGACAACAAAACCCAACGTATCAGTATCTTCCCTGCTGGCTAGTTGTGTTTCTATGCTATCTTTGTAGTGTTGCTCACTTTAACTGAGAAGAAATTGGGCACTAAGTCTAATGTGTAATAAAAAGGAAAGAAGGGACAAGACTACACTTTCCGTAAGTCCTCTACTTAAAAAAAAAGAATAAAGAGAAGCTAGAGAGATTGAATAGCATATATGTTCATTGCCTTATATGCTATTGACCTGGGATTTATCGCTGACAACATATAGCTCCTAGCCAGGAATAAAACCTTGAGTGTAGAACCAGGAGTAAGCCCTGAGCATAATCAGGTGTGGCCTACACAATGGAAAGGGAGAGAGAGAGAGAGAGAGAGAGACAGAGAGAGAGAGAGAGAGACAGAGAGAGAGAGACAGAGAGAGAGAGAGACAGAGAGAGAGACAGAGATTGAAAGAGAATGAGAGAGAGTGAAAGAGTTCAGGCATCAACTTGAAAATGTTGCAATGATGAAGTTCAATTACAAACATGTTTGTAATCAGGATGCTTAAGTAAAGATAATAATTAAAAAAAAAAGACATACAGATGGCCAATAGATATGTGAAAAAGTGCTGTTCACACTGAGCAGAAAGTTTCCTGGCACCTTGAGGCTTTGACAATGAGCATGTCCGGAGTCTGTAGTTTTTCTTATGGCATTATGCTTCAAGGACAAAGAAACCCTGTATCCTTAGGCAAAGGGAATTCCCTTTCTAATTTCCCCAACACTTACTGTGCCTATGCAAAATAAATAAATGAATACCTTGCCAAACAAGCCCTTCTTCCTTTTGTTTAATTTTTCTTGTGGCTGTTGTTTTGCTGTTTTTTTCCTTTATTGTTGTGGGTTTTTTTTGTCATTTTTGTTGTTTATTTTTTCTTTTTCTTTCTTATTTAAATTTATATTCATAACTTCTAGACGGACTCTTTCTAGCAGTTTTTTTTCCCAACAGAACCATTGAATCATCTTCTTCTCCTTCATAAATTGAGAGGGGTTGGGGGCCGGGTGGTGGTGCTGGAGGTAAGGTGCCTGCGCTAACCTAGGATGGACCGCGGTTCGATCCCCTGGTTCCCCATATGGTCCCCCGTGCCTGCCAGGAGCGACTTCTGAGCGAATAGCCAGGAGTAACCCCTGAGCGTCACCGGGTGTGACCCAAAAACCAAAAATAAATAAATAAAAAAAATAAATTGAGAGGGGAAAATAAGTGGATGGGAACAGGAGCAAACAGTCACATGAATATTGAGTGGAAATAAAAAATGAACAAATTTAAACATCAAACCCAACAGAATCAAGATAACTCAATCTACAGCAAGCTATACCCAAAGGGGATCTATTACATTAGCAATCCATGGGGCAAAGGGTGGAGTTATGGGATGCATGCTGGAACAGGGGTGGAGGGAGGACAATACTGGTGGTGGAATGACCATAATTCATTGTCACTAAGAACTTTAAATATAACCGTGAAAGACTTGTAATTCACATTGGTCATAATAAAAATTATTTTAAAAAGCACTATTCATATCTTATCATCAAGGAAATGAAAATAAAAATTAAAGTAACAAAAAAAGAAAGAAACAAGGCAATCAGATTTTATTTCCCTTGGGGCTGGAGTTATAGAGTAGTAGTAGGGCTTTTGTCTTGTATGCAGCTGACCCAGGACTGACCACAGCTGACCCAGGACTGATCGCAGTTCGATCCTTAAGGTGCCCTATATGTTCCTTCAAGCCAGGAGCAATTTTTGAGCACATAGCCAGGAGTAACCCCTGAGTATCACCAGGTATGGCCCCCAAACCAAAAAACCAAATATCAAAACAAAACAAAACAAAACAAAAAAACACTGATTTTTATTTCTCAAGTCGTCTGAGGGGGCTCTCACTTCCACTGCTACTTTGCCCTTATTTCTGACTCTGGCATTCTACTCTATTTTATTTCCTAGCTTGTCTGAAGATATGCAAATAAGGATTTATGATTTTTCACAGGGCAGGCAACATTTTCAGTGAAACAAGTAAAAGGGGATAGAAATATCTGTGCATGAAGAGAAAGGTGCTTGAAGAGAAAGGCTATTCTAAATGCAAATTCCTAACCTTTTCCAAAATTTTACCCCCGCTCTATTCTGCCCATCTTGTAATTTACTCAGAAGATATCATGGAAATTTAATAAAGAGATTTGATAATAAATGTATAATCTGGGTAATTCTTTTTTTTTTCTCAATCTCTTTTCAGAAACACTGATAAGGGGCAGAAGTTATAGCACAGTGGTAGGGCATTTGTATCTCATATGGTCTCCTGAGCTGGCCAGGTGCGATTTCTGAGTGCAGAGCCAGGAGTAAGCCCTGAGTGCTGGGTGTGAACCAAAAAAAGTGGGGGGGGGGAGTAAAAAAAAATGAAAGAAAAAAACACTGATAATATTGGATCCAGTTGATCAACAAAATAATTTAAAGATATTCCTGTTCCTTTCAACAACTAGGGAACCCACTTTTCAACTATACCATTGTTAATATTTTTATTGAAACACTGAGATACATAAAAATTTGCTGATCATTGAGTTTCAGTCATACAATGTTTCAACACTCATCCCTTCACCTGTGTACTTTTTCTGCCACCAATGTCCATAGTTTCCCTCCTCTCTTACCCTCTCTTCAGCTTGCCTCTGTTGCAGACATTTTTCTCTTTTTCTCTCTCTTTTGGCATCATGATTTGAAATAAAGTTACTGAAAAGATGGCATACATTTTGTATTTCCTCCTTTCAGCCCCCAGTTTTTGTGTAGAGTGATCATTTCTGACTACCATTGTCAACATCTCTGCCCTAACTACATTTCCTGATCTTTGTGGCAAGCTTCCTACCATGAGCTAGACGGTTATTTATCTCTGTTGTCTTTGAGGATTATTACTATATTGTCTTTTTTTATATCTCATAAGTGAGTGTGATCATTCTCAATCACTCACACTCTAATTTCACTCAGTATATTACTCTCTTCATGTATTTTTATTTTATACATATCCATCCATGTATAAACATGTTTTATTATTTCATTTTTCTTCATCCATTCTTTTGTTCCCAGGCACTTGGATTGTTTCTGGTTATTGTGAATAGTTCTGTAATGAACATAGGAATAGAACTGCCTTTTCTGCAGTGTGTCCTTGGGTCCCAAGGGTATATTCCCTTGAGTGATATTTTGGGTAAAGTGGAAACCCATTTTCTAGTTTTTTTAAAAAGTGTCAAACAATATAGACAAACCTACATTCTTACTCTAAGTAAATGAGATTCCCTTCCTCACTGAATGCATGCCAGCACTGGTTTTGATGCGTGCACTCTGTGGTGTGAGACATTATCTCATTGTTGTTTTAATTTGTATCTCCCTGATGAATAACGATGTGGATCACTTATTCATGTGCCTATGGCCACTTGTACCATTTGAGTCCTTTCTCAAAAACAGATTGACTGCCATCACTGAGAGTTGATCTCTCCATGCTTACACAGAAAATAACAGGTGGACAAATGACAACTGAGGGAGCAGAGATGCCCTTCCCCCATATATGAAAATCTTCTTATACCTCTTTCCTTTTCCCCCCTCTGTATCAATAAACAGAGATTCAACCTACCAATCTCTGTAGTTGGCTGAATCCAGGAATATAGAATCAACAGAAAATAAGCACAAGACACAAGTAGAACCCATCACTTTAAGTCAATGTTTTTCAAGGATCAACTCTAGAAACATGGCTCATGGATTTTTTGAGTACAGTGTATGGAACAGTAAAGAAAATGCATAAATATTTATTGAATTCCTATCATAATGGTTGAGTTCTTAGATTGGTCAGTTCTCTCAGAGGACATGTATACCTGACTGTGAGAACTTCTATTGTGCCTATGGCAATCTTAGACTCATTATTAAAAAGTCACAGTATGTTTTCATTAATTAAGTCTATCCCTAAGAAGCTGAATGCTGCCTAGTTTATCTAATTGCACAAAGAAAAAAAAATCCTAAAAGAAGTTATGGTGCCTCAAGGAACATTATTAATAGGGGTCCCTTCTAGGGATGTAATTTTGGAAGCAATTTTCCATGAAATTGCTGAATGTGTGTATCCATATAAATGTGAGTCCATTTGGTGCAATTTTAATTTAGTCCAATAATTATGATAATGATATTTTTAATAGATATCCTCATGTAAGAGGAAAATATCCATTTTACTATTATGATATGTATCTGGAAAATGTCACTCCATATAAAATGTCAGACAAATGTTTCTAATAATTAAAAATAGTTATTTTTATTGAACTTCGCAGATACCTAACCATAAAGACTTCTACATTTGGGACAGGAAAGGTTCTGGAATATCTTCAGATAGGGCTGAAACACACATCAATAAAAGGAATTACATTTCCACCCATTTCGTTATCTGACAGGCTAACATGCCAAGTGATTGAAAAGATGAATTTTGGAGTCAAACAGACCCAGTTTGAATTCTGGATATGTCCTACACTGAGGATTACAGAACTTTAGTTTTTCATCCTTAAAAGGGAGTAAAGTAATATAAAGCTTTGAAGGTCTTCCAGTTGTGTTATCACAAAGAAAATGAAGCTAAACATGTAGAGAGAGCACTTATCACGATGCTAGGCATGAAATACACTCATTTTTGATGTGCATAGCATCTTTATAGGTTGTTGAAGCTGAATAGATCCAAAATGAAAGTGTGTAAGCAGACATACACACTTATTTGTGTTTTTGTGTGAGCCTCTAGATGTGTGTATGCTTGTATGTAAACTGGAGTAAGGAATGGGTACTTAATAGGTCTTTTTCTTTTTATTAATCTTTATCTTTATTTGCTTTCTTTTATATTTCAGAGATTCTATCTTTCCTAAGATTGTTAATTTGGTATCTATTTTTATTTTTGCCATTTCTCATTTCAAAGCTTTTTATCTTGTAATTATTTTGTATTATATTCTTTACATTATTTTGCATTTTGTATTATTATATATTCATGATCCTTTAGTGATTTCCCTGACTAAATTATTAATTTTAAGCAGCATTTACAATAATCAGCACCTATAACTTCCTTCTTTCCAAGACACAGAATTTGCTTATGCTCTTCTTCCCTAAATTTTATCACCTGGGTGGCAGCATTAAGATATTAAATATTTAAGAAGATATGTATTTATGTAAATTTTTCATGTTAAATCTTGTCTCTGTTTTATCATTTAACTTCTTTAGCATAAGTACATATCATCATCTTATTTTTATTCATTATTCTTAGGTATATGCTTAATTATTCTTAAAAATAATTTTGTTGATCATTTCTGAAGTTCTTGGCCATCTGTATATATGACTTAAGATGAAGTTGAAATTTTGTGAATATAAAATTCTCGATTTAAATTTATTATTCACTAGCTTTGCCCACATCCACACCTGTGACTACTGGCATGATAATTTTTAGCTTCTCCTTAATATTTTCCATCATTGTATACACCTCAGAGGTTGTGGCAAGTTTAATTTTAGAGCAAAAGAATAAAAGATGGTGTAGAATTAGAAATGCAAAATCTCCAATGAGGGGGACAAATGTTGTACCAAAAGAATGGCTCGGTCTGTTGTAGCTGGTTGGCTCTCAGATTTTGACACTAATATTAGAGTCCAAAAGGACTGTACAGCTATGTAGGTCGCTATCAGGAGTTTCACGTTACAACTACCTTACTCTGTCATTGCAGGTTATATGACCTTCATGGAAAAGCCCATTTCATCACCAAGGGAGCTCAGAGTCAAAAATTGCTATCAAGAACAGCCTCTGACTTCCCATAAATGGACAGTTTGTCATTTCTTGAAAGGGATAAAGGGATAGACCTTTTATTCTTTCTGGAATTTTTATAACCTGATTGGCCATACATTGTCTTTCTCCTCTGGTCTGTCTGATTCTATTATTTACTCTTTTCTGTTACTGTTATTGTTATTTCTAATATATAGCCATTGTTATATCATGAATAAGCTCTCTCATTTATCCTGACTCCTAATTTTATTCCTTCTTCCATTTTTAATAGTATATTTTATTTAAACACCTTGATTACATACATGATTGTGTTTGGGTTTCAGTCATGTAAAGAACACCACCCATCACCAGTGCAACGTTCCCATCACCATTGTCCCCCCCACCCCCTGCCTGTACTCTAGACAGGCTCTCTATTTCCCTCATAGGTTCTCATTTTTAGGACAGTTCAAAATGTAGTTATTTCTCTAACTAAACTCATCACTATTTGTGGTGAGCTTCCTGAGGTGAGCTGGAACTTCCAGCTTTTTTCTCTTTTGTGTCTAAAAATTATTAATATTGCAGGAAGTCTTTCATTTTTCTTAAAACCCATAGATGAGTGATACGTCTCTGCGTTTTTCTCTCTCTCTCTGACTTATTTCACTCAGCATGATAGATTCCATGTGCATCCATGTGTAGGAAAATTTCATGACTTCATCTCCCCTGACAGCTGCATAATATTCCATTGTGTAAATGTACCACAGTTTCTTTAGTCATTCGTCTGTTGAAGGGCATCTTGGTTGTTTCCAGAGTCTTGCTATGGTAAATAGTGCTGCAATGAATATAGGTGTAAGAAAGGGGTTTTGTACTGTATTTTTGTGTTCCTAGGGTATATTCCTAGGAGTGGTATAACTGGATCATATGGGAGCTCGATTTCCAGTTTCTGGAGGAATCTCCATATCGCTTTCCATAAAGGTTGAACTACACAGCATTCCCACCAGCAGTGGATAAGAGTTCCTTTCTCTCCACATCCCCGCCAACACTGTTTGTTCTCGTTCTTTGTGATGTGTGCCATTCTCTGTGGTGTGAGGTGGTACCTCATAGTTGTTTTGATTTGCATCTCCCTGATGATTAGTGAT